>JALPMN010000613.1:0-34924 GCA_024243835.1 Enteropsectra breve | reverse complement strand
TTAAACATAAAATTATATATAACTATTTACTGCTCAGCTCGCAATCCTCTCATCTATTTTTATTTTATTGCTCTCCAAATATCCCCATATCTTTCTGTCCATTGCCTCCCTGAAGCTCCCGAAATCCCAGTTGAGATCCACAAGGATAGCACCAACAATCGCCTCAAAAATATCGGAATAAATTTTAGATTTTTTCATTTTGTCATTGATATTCTCATCAACAGCCATTGATTCCTCTGGCTTATCAAAATATGTCTTTATTTCACTTCTCAGTCCCGTATTGAAAATAATGTTCCTTATGCTCTGGTTATTAACATATCCACCCTTTCCCCGGTGCATATCCTCGGGACACTCGTTTTGCCCATCCCCATAGATTTTCTCCACAACAAAAAGATCAAGAGCGGAGTCACCCACCAGCTCCAGGTTCTGGAAGGGATCTGACCCAAACAGATTATCATACGACGGATGGATCACAGCCCTCTCCAGCAGCCCTTTGTTGGCAAAGCTATAGCCAAGGATATTCTCGATATTCACAATATTCTCACTCAGAAGTGTGCCTGCATAGACTGGTGCGCTGTATATGCTATTCTTTGTTATTCTGATGAATACATTTTTATTGCTATTGATATTGCTATTACTATTGATATTGACATTGATATTGACATTATTTTCACCATTTGTGCCTGTTAAACTCCCGTGGAATCCACATTCCTCTTCTATAATCCCTAAGTTCACTATGAAGTCAATCGACCCTTCTAGGCCCTTGGATAAATAAACAACACCGATCAGTGCCTCGATAATATCTGCGTATATTTTCTTGCTGCCCTCCCTGCTGTTCTTTATCGTTTCTAAATACACATTTAAATTATCTGAATTAAACACCGGTGAGATGTTGAAATATGCTTTGAATTCATCCAGGCCTTCAATCACAGGAGCCTGGAACATCTTATAGTAGTATGGAGTGCTTTTAAAGTATTTGTATATTTGTTTGTTCATGCATACTTTAAAAAGATTTTCATTGCAGATGATGCTGTCTTTTCTGCTTACTATGCACATGCTATTCTCATTCGTATTATTATTATTTATATCATTATTATTCACATTTATACTACTATTATTTATACTATCATTATTATTCATATTCATACTATTATTCATATTGATAATCTCATTTATGTACAGATAGTTCGTTATGATATACTTCAGAACCACATCTCCCAAAAACTCCAGTCTCTCATAGTTGTTCTTCCTGTTTTCTCTTGAATGTGTCAGTGCCATGTTTATCAGCGGGAGAGAAACACCATCTAGTCTTAGAAATTCACGCAGTTCGTGTGCTATGCAGACATCCTCGAAAAGACTAAATCTGCCTATAAATTCAGATGCCTCTTTTATGATGGATATTTTAATGGGGGTGATGAAACAGACCTCTTTTGCCTCAATAATGTAAATATCAGTGTCTTTTATGTTGTTTACAATAGCATTTCCACTTCTAATTTCTTCTATGTGTTTTATAGCACTGCTGTTTTCCACTGCATTGTTGGTGCCATGCACCGCCACACTGCTCGCCTTCTTGTAGCGTGATGACAACACCTCCAGACTCACCCCCTTGAAGAGCATCTCTCCAGTCCTGTTCTTAAGAGCAACGCTGTACATTTCCTCAAAGTAACTCAGGTATGTCTTGCTGCTGTCCAGACTCTCCTCGATTCCATGCAGGTATTCAGATGCATAAATGCAGAAAGAATTAATAAAGGGATTCCAGAGAAGATTTTCAGAATATAAATCAGAGTTGTGGAGCTGGGCAACAAGAAAGTTAGAGTAGCAGCTGTCGAGATACGCCCAGTCTATTTCCTTATTTGTTTTATAGCCATTACTTATGCTGCTGTTTGTGGCGCTAGTTGTTTTCAGGGGAACAGCATAGTAGTGATATCTGTAAGTCTGCTTTGTAGACTGAAATATTGAAAAGCTCAGAGATTTGAAAAAAAGCAGCTGGTAGAACTTGATAAGAACCAGCTGTTGAGGAGTGGGGCAGATTCTGTTCAAGGAAACAACGGTAGTCCCATCCTCCGTGACATAAGTCTCGGTGAAGGAGGGCCTGCACAGGATGCCTGTTTCTGCGCCTTTGAATGCATAAAGCATTAGTTCGCTACTAATGCATTTTTCATTATCTTTGTTTATTCCCATTTTAATATTTTCACAGTTTACTGAATTGTTTCTAAGCTGTTTTTCAGAGTTACGATTATCATAGCTGAGATTATCATAGTTGAGATTATTGGGAATTTTTCTGTATACAAATTCCAGGCTTTCAGTGTTAACAACACCTTCCAGAAGGCTCTTGCTGGCTGGCGTTTCATCCAAAACTGCTTTTTGGTCGCTGTTTGCATTTTTGAAGTGCTGAAGATCAATCATTTTGTCTCTTTTAAACAAAGTCTGGAGCATCTTCATCGCATCGGTCGAGTCCATGAGCTCAACGAGGCCATTTCGCTCGACAAGCTGGTGCCGAGCACCCCGGCGAATGTTCCCGCGTGTTGCAAAATACTCATTCCTTATGTTCTCAAGAGAAATTGGATCAGCGGTGCCGTAGCAGAATTCCAACAGCCTGTTTACAACGGGCATCGCATAGAGCTGCTCTTTGTTCAGGCCGTAGTTGTCAAAGAGAATGTTGGAGGCCCGGAGATAGTCAATAAAGAGCAATGCACATCTGTTCACCTTGTCTTTTTTGGTGAGATTGTCATTAAAGTTAAATTTGCTTTGTAAAACCTTATTATTTGATTTTAAAACCTTATTGTTTGATTTTAAAACCTTATTATTTGCTTTTAAAACCGTGTTGTTTGGCTGGGAAGATTCATCGTCAGAATAATACACTGTTTTTTCGAAGAAATCAACAGTGAGGCTGCTGTACGTGCTTTTATGGCAGAAATCCATGGGAATCGTCCGTATAAAGAGATATTTGGCCTCAAAAGCCGTTTTGATGGTATTGAGCAGATTTATCAAAATACTGTGTGCATTATTAACCGGAAAGAGATTAGCATTTGTGCATGGAACTGAAAGTTCAGAGAACACGTATTTGCCCAGTAGTGCATCATCACTTTCACTTTCATTTACAATGTCGTAGGCATTATCATCAAGTTGCATGTATTTTTCTAGAAGCGAGTGGATACTTCTCATTTCCCAGTTGGAATAAATATACTTTTTAAATCCGGGCAAAAAGGTGTTGTCCTGCAAAACACAGCTAAATGCATCCTTGTCGGGCATGGCTGAAAGCCTCTTGATGCTTCTTTTAGAAAGAAAGACTGTATTTTTGCCGTGCCTCAATTTAAGTCCGTTGATTTCGGATGATGCGTTGAGATTAGCAAAAATACTCGAGCTGTCTGTGGTTGTATCATCTAGAAAACTTTCACTCAGTTCTGTATCGACTCTTGAATCACACTCCAACCGTATTTCAGAGATCTTTGATGGCTGAAATAAAATATACTCTTTGTTTTTGTCATTTTGCAGGAAAAAAAGAACCTTCTTGTAGCTGTTCTGGTGGAATGCATGCGCAAATGAGGGGGATATGTTGCTGATGCTGAATATTACAACATCGTACGATGCAGTGTTTTCCAGCTGGTGGATCCAGGAGAGATACATAAATCCGTGGATATCGAGTACACTGCAGAGTGCTGATATGTCAGGAGGCAGCTTGGAACTTACAACAACAAGAACCTTAAATTCTGATGCAATATCCCGAATCACATCGTTTGTTCTCGAGCACCACGGCTCAAACTCAATGTTGTTCGTGCTGCTACTGGCAGTCCTTATTCCTCTGTTGCTTGTATAATTGTTAGTATCATGTTTTATTTCACTGTTCGTGTCAGCAGATATCTCAATGATAGCCTTGTTTTCTGCAGTTGCATGATGTTGGGCTGTAGACATCGAAGTGGGACTTAAAATTTTTGAAGAAAAAATGCGGTAAAATAATATTTTGGGGAAGAATGAAATAAAGCCGTAAGAACCACTGATTCATCTATATAATATTTCCTATAACTGCAAAGCATTTTATAATTAATACCCTTCTTTTTACCATTTAATACCCTTTCCAAAGAGCTGCAATTTCTTTGAAATAATAAGATTTTTTAATTGAAGCATGGATAAAAGCAAGACTGGATATGAATACACTTCTGTACAGATTGGGTTTATATCGAGCTGACAAAGGCATTTAATTTTTATATCGAGAGTTGTTAAATTCCAAGACTTTTTGTTCGCAGGCATTCATTTTCCGCAGAAGCATCCCTTTAATTAAAGTGATAAATTAAAACTTCCTTTAAAAATAAATATGGAATTTTGTTAAAAAAGCATATTAAAGTTTAAAATTTTTACAGCCCATGAAACTATCTAGGGTGCTTATAATGAGCTGTGCAGAACTTGCAGCATGTCTGTGTTACAATCATCTCTTGACCGAACCAGCAGAGTCAGACCAGGATCCCAGTATTGTTGATGGTTGTTTTAGCAGAATGCTCGATTTGCTAAGGCGCAAGAATGTAGTTGAAGATGTAGTTGCTGATAAAAAGGAAACTCTTAGGCTTGTGCATCGACAAGAATGTGCTTATGATTATGAACTGTTTCTTAAGGAAGGCTTAGTAAAAGAGTTTTTGCCCGTGCTCAGGTTCTTCTGTGACTGTTTTCTCTACGATATAAAGATGCAGGATGGAACACTCGTGCACCGCGGTGTGCATAGTGGTGTCTCCTGTTTGCTTGATGAGGAGGGCCAGCAGACAGAGGTTGTTAATTATCACTTGCTCTTCATACAAAACTATGAAAGGCTGTTCGAAAATTCAAACGTTCCCTTGCAATGCTCTAAAGATCAAGCTATTGAGGCAGAGACAGGCGCTAGAAGTAATTTTAGTGGCTATGCTGCAGCATTTTCTCATAATTTTGGACTCAGGAAAAAAGATCCTAATGGACTTACGGACTTATTTTGGTTCTTTAGTGATATGTTTTCGGTTGCAACCATTTTTACAGCCTTCGTTGCCTTAATGGGACAGGTATTTCTGATATATTATGCTTTTAAGATACTGCATTGGTACTTTTACGAGCCTTGGGAAGGTTTCTGCGACCCTTCGACCATCTCTTTAATAGGCTTTCTGTGGACGAAAGATGATATGGGAGAATAAAAAAAAGTCAAAAGAGAAAAAATTAAAATGAATTGTAAAGAATGTACTGACTCTCGTATTAATGCATTTTAAATAGTTTTTCATTATTTATAGGTTTAATTGTTTGAGCATTCCCCTCGTGTAAAGAGCTGATGAATGGTTCAAAACGCAATTAAATATCCAGAATAGTAAAAGTGTTAAGAATAGTAAAAGTGTTAAGAATAATTAAGCTTATTATAGCATCCTAATTTATTTATTGATGCCTGGTGGCATTGGGCCTTTTTATCCACAGGGAGAGCCCAGTGTGCTTATAAAATCAATAACACATTTCTGCCAAAGAAACGCAAAAGAATGCATCAGGAGAATAAAGACCACCGGTAACCCTGCACCAACCAGTAAAAAGTAATAAATATGTGCGAGGACCGAACATACCCTCCCTATTGTTTTATTGGTTTTAGTTTTATCGCCCAATGGCTTATAATGAGACGCAGGCCAATACTTAATTGTGTTTTTACTTGCCTCTTCAGAAGCGCCCCTATGAATGCTTGAGGAATTATTTTCCAGTACGCTACTAAAATTTGTTTTAAATACAGCAAGGTATTTAGTGGGACACTGACTACATTCATCTTTCATGAAATCACACGGAATATTATCGTGCTTTCCGTGGTGTGCGAGTGCTCCATCCGTTGTCTTTATGTCATAGAGGAAGCAGTCACAGAAAAATCTGAGCACAGGCATATTTTCTGATGCGAGGCCTTCTTTGAGGCACAGTTCAAAGCGTGCGGTATGTTCTTTCTGGCTAATAAGTTTCAAAGTGTTCTGCTGGTAATCATGATCTGTAATGGCTTTCTTGAGCTTAAGCTCCTCGAGCACGTGGCTGAAGCACTTGTCAATACGTTTTTGCTCTGGGCTCATGTATTTTGGCTGCAGGCTTTCTTGTTCAAAGGTGGCGGTACTTGTTGCAAAGCATACGGCGAATAGGTCAGATACTCTCATGGGCTTTAAAAATTTTAAACTTTAATATACTTTTTCAAATTTTTTATGTTTTTACTAAAAAAGAAGTTTTTCTGAAAAGAATCAAATGCCTGTACTGTATAAACAGCTATTAGAAAAATAAGGTAGTACCAGACATATAACTAATGTATTCTCTATAATAGCGGAGTTGTGTTTAAATCAACAGTACGTTCGAGTATGGAAATCAAAAACTTATTACTATAAACATTCATGTTAAGATGCGATTAGAGATTCGGGAATGATTAGCGTTTCTTCTAAAATTCGCTTATAAATTAAACTATGCTGGTACTTAAGCTCACTTATAAAAGAAGCGCCTTCCGAAATTATGTGGCTAAGAGGCGAAACAAGCTTATTTTCTCTAAACAGCGTAAGCAAAAGATATGCGGTGTGGTTAGACGGCTTTTGTGCTGTGAATTGCAGCAGGCCTCCACTAATCAACGCTTCTTCAATTTTGACTCTTTGAAGAGTCACTTGTTGCAGAAGCTTTGCTTTATTCAAAAGAGACCTTTTTCTACAGCTCTGCATCTTATATTTGATTAGATCCTCTAAAAGGCATATTTTCTCATCACGAAATTCCAAATGCGCATACAAAAGATTAGCAAACAGGTGAGGGTTGCTAGATTTTCTTATGCTAGCAACTAGTCTTTCTTTGATACCGTGGTAATCAAGCTTCCGGAGCAGTGCAATGAAACTGCCCATTACTTTTAGTCGGTTTGTGAGCAAATCAAACTGAGAAGTAATGTGATCCAAATGCTTCCAAATTATTTCCATGTATCTCGTGATAAAAAGCAGTTCGAATGCAGTGCTTGCGGCTTTATCTAGCAGAACATCAATAAACATCTCGATACGAAAAACCATGCACCATTTTTTGACATCGGCCGGTGGCAGTTTATCCAGTACATATTTATTTTTAACTGCCAGGAGCATTGACCCCAAATATGCAGCCTTTTTACTTTTTACGTCTTATAAAACGAGACGCTCTATTGTTTTTGTTGTAACGCATTCGTAGAGTGTTGGCTGCGTTTTGAGATTGCACAGGAACTTATTTAGCAAGCGCTCTTCCTTTGATGTAAAAATCTTTGTCATTGATTTCCAAAGAGATAGAGGCAGTGGAACGTTTGAATTGATCAAAGCTTTAAGCAAGTCCTTGAGCTTCTCATCATTCACGACTTCATTATAAATTTTCAGGTTATACGTGATATTTGCACATTTCCAGGCATATAGCCAGAAGTCAGAGTCTTGCTTGCGCACAATTCTGTAAATAAAGTTGACGCCAAACTCTTTGCCGCTATCGAATAGCGTGAAATGTTTGAAGGGCCTTGTAAGCGGCAGTATATTGCAGGATCTAAATTTACTGAAGTAGTATGCTGTTTGGAGCCAACGTACAAAGAAGGCAGAATCATATTCTCTTGACAGCGAAAAGAACAATGTTTGCAGAAGACACCCATACAAAGCATGCTCAAGCTTTTTCTTTACAGCTTCGTCGTTTTTGTTATTTTTGAGCTCGTTTGCTATTTTTATGATTCTGGGAAAATAGAAACTTTGTGAAAGAGGATCTTCTAAGACTACATTGGTGCACATATATTTTTTAATTAGCCAGTTAATTACCGTATGAGTCACCTGCCTGTCCTGTAAAAGATAGTGAATGACAAAACTAAAGCTGTTGCTTAGAACATACGATTTGAGCAAGTCTGCATTATAGAAATACGGGCTGCCAATCTTTTTGAGGAAACGCAAATATTTCAATGGGTCCGGGCATTTTGCAGCATTTTATTTCATCTATGTCGATGTATTTCAAAACTATTCCTTTTTCGGTGCCAATTAAAGACTCAAACAGGCACATTACATCTGTCTTTCCGGGTTTTAGCAAAAAGAAATTTTGAATCATTATTCTGTATAGATGGACCAGCATGCTGTCTCCGTAATAGCATGATATTTGTATTATGTCCAGGCAATGGCAAAGCATTTCTTTGGCTGATATTTTAGCCTCTGAGATTGCATGTGAGATCTCGTCGGCAATATTAAAATAAATGATTTTTCTGTAGTTCCGATTCCTAATAACAAATTCTTTAAGCAACCGCATGATTTCCTCAAAATCCGGTTTTGGTTTTATGAGAGATATGTAAATGTTAATACGCTCAAGAATATAGCTCTTTGCTAACTGTTTGGAGGCGTGGACTCTTTTTGACATCTCCATGGATATCTCTAGGTTCGGTCTTACTAATTCCAGTAAATCGATAAAGTCAATGTCTAGAGCGGTGGAATAATCCAGGGCCCAGTTTGAATGTTTGTAATTTGATTCAAATGCCTCTCGCATGCTTTGAACCATCATATATTCACAAATGGTAATCGCCTCATCTCTATGCGAGGAATCAGTCTCAAAGATATCTAGAGCCGTGCGCCTATACCTTCCACTGTTTGCGCCTTGTGCTAAAATATAACGCAAAATACATCATGATATGTGATAAATAGCCATTTTTTGCTGCACTTTGATCAAATAATATACCTTAAAGTTCTTGTAATTCTTGATTCTAGCATAGTAATCAGAATTTTGTCTGAAGACCGAGGAACTTACATCAACAAAAATCTTTCTCTCACATCTAGAGCAGCGCATTTCATCGAAATTTGTGCAATTTATATTGTTAGAGGCATAATTAAGCAGCTCATCTGCATCGACAGCCTTCTCAATCATAGACATGCCAAAAAGCGTTGCAGGCAGCGAAAATAGTTTCATGGGGCTACCTTACGCAATTTTAAAATTGTGTGATAAATTTTTCTACTTTCATTAAGGCAAGCCGTTCACTTCAGGAGCTTTTGGGGTAGTTAAAAGGGCCTTGTATGTTACAAATGTAAAAATTCAGTGAAGCCAAGATTTAAAGTGAATTGAACTTCATTCTAACTCATGTTATTTGACTTGGCATTGAGAAAAATAACGAGCCTTAATAATGCTAGGATTCAACTCCAAACAGATCCTCATAAACTAAGGTCCGTTATAAATAAGCTTAAAATAGTCTCATAATTCTAATGTGTAGCTCCATCGGTTGAAAGGCAAGACCTTAAATATAATTAATCACATTCAAGAAAAATATTTTATTTTAATATCAAATTAATAACCGTTTATCGAAGTTCTGCTATCATTTTAAGGCTAGTTTGTCATCTTTATTTTGTTATGCTATTTCAAATGTAATCCTTTCCTCTATACTCATGAATCTATCGAATGGAGTCTCGTAGTCAGGCAGCTGCTCCAAAATATAGTCGCATACTTGTTTCTTGATTGCATCGGCATCTGCGACGAAAAATTTAAGTGATTGGAATCGAATAATTAAACTATTCAGAGAATTATTATGAATATGCCATTCGTATATACAATCTATCATGTGCAGTGTGTAATCTTTAATTGTATGTAAAATTGTGCATTCGTTTTCGTAGACGAAATTTTCAGCTGCTGCTAGCTTCAGCACAATTTTGTTGCCATTAAATTTAAAGGCTTCTAAGATGTTCAAAAAGTCGCCCTCAAAGTATTCTGCACACAACTCGTAAAGTGCAATTTCCAAAATGTTACTCGAAACAGCAAAAGCCCCGATACACTCTTCATAATTGGAAATAGCCCTATATCCCTCACTGTTTGATAAAACTAGATTAGAGACCTTATAATTGGGGGTGGCTCTTCTTATTATATCATTGCAGAGAAACAAGATATAGTCCTGTTGTGATATTGTGTTCAAAAGAATATACCTGATATCTTCGCCGAATGGGTACAGCTGTATTTCTAAACTATCCAGCAGGAGGGGTTCCGGCCTTATTTTTTCAATGTTTTCAATGTAGCTGCTGAATTCCTCAAGAGTATCGAGCTCATTACTAAACAAACGCCGGTTGGTGTAAGGTTGCAAACGAATTGAGGCACTTTTGATATTTTTTATTAGATAGTATTTTACAGCGAGTCTAGCCATTATTTCATTACTCGTTAAGTGTGTGACGGAATTTCTTAAGTTGTTGTATTCTTCATAGCTGGCATTAGTATCGCACTCCAAATTATTGTCTTTCATCCCATATTTTTCATGCAGCTTCTTGATCGTTGCTCGGCTCTCTTTCTTAAAGAGCAAATACAAAACCGGTACTTCTGCACTGGTGCATATTCCCCGCATGCCGAATCTCACAAATTTGCACTGCTTCAAAAACAATATTGCTTTTCCTGTCAGGCAAGTGAAGCCAAATACACTAAATCCAGCCAGATTGTTTACAACAGTCCTATCACTCAAAACATAATCAGTGAGCATGTCAAAATAAGAATGCTTATCTGAACACGAAAGGTTATATCTTGAAGTGGGTGAATTTATCAGATCCAGTGATTTGATCTGTGGAAGAAACTTTAGCACTGCACAGAGCATCTTATCAAAATTGCTTATTATTTTTTCAAGAAGTATGGCTTTAAGTTGAACAGGATTTCTTAAAATTGGATTTTTTTCATTTGCCGCATTAAGAAAAGAAACAGGCTCAAAATCAATATCACCAGAGCTGCTATAAAGCTCTGTTTCATTATTCGGTCCAAACGTGTATCTCATTTTACTGAGTTCTTCGATAAAATTCACTGATTCTGGCTCATTAGTCTCCTCGTTGTATCCTATTTTTATTAAACGAAACAAGGGCTCTATGAACTTTAAGCTCTTGAAAGATGCAAAATTTGCAGCAAAGTTAGAGTAGAATACATTTCGCTCTACTTTATCACTGTTCCTAGATATTTCGCTTTGTACAGTAGAACTGACATCTTCATTAGGCTTATTGAAAAACGCATCCATAAAGTCCTGCAGCATTCCTTGCTTCTGCAGCAAGCAGTGTAAATTAATGCCAAAAAGAGTGCTGCGTTTGATTTTAAGATGGGCATTTCTATTATCAGAAAATTGAAGAAAAATATCTGTCGCTGACATTTCATCAAAAATGAAAAACTCGTAGTCATCGAGCAGATCTTCTAACATTTCTGGGCTTATTTGCGTATTTATTTTGACAAATAAATGGCTGCGCATTTGAAATAGCAAGCCGGGATCGTAATAAATAAATACGTTTATTTCTGGCATGGTGCAGCCATCTATATTTTTTAAAAGCTTCATAGCGTCTGTGTTCTCAGCAATACAACCCTTAATCTTTTCACTATAGGATTGCAGATCCTCACAAGCCTCGAACGGCATTCCATCGAGTATTTTTAAATATAGCTCATAGAAATCACACCGTGTTTCAATAGGATCCTCGGGGACCTCTCTTTGATGCTTCACTGAAAGCTTTGTAGCTTTAAGTAGTGATTCACCGACATATTTATTATTGCGAGTAATTTTGTTCTTGAGCATGTCAGATGAAAATACCTCAGAGAGTAGAAATTTAGATTTCGCACTTCCGCCCCAGTTGATCACCACTGATAGTTCTCGGTCATATTCACTAGTGAATGGTACTGGAGAAAATGCCTCCGTAAGGAACTGCGGCAAAAAATCTCCGATCCGCATGGCTTGAAAAGACTTTTAAAAAATTTTGAAATAAAATGATTTGATTGTTTAAAAAAAATCATTCTATAAGCAATTAAATGGCTAAGTACATTTAGTAAGGTGATACGATACCATTTGAAAATAGTTGTATGTTTAATTGTTTGTGCTGTACTTTGTATACCTTTGTTCTTTTTAGCATACATCTCTTCGTTTTTTAAATGTTTTCAATGAATGGTTTAGCTATTGATACGAAAATGAAACTTAACTTGCTGTACAACTGTAGCCACAACACTTGTTACTTTTTGATATGAGATGCTAATTCGTAGCAAATAAGCAAGATTTTAAAAATGCGCAGCAATATTCACAATAAATTCAGATAACCCAGCTTTTTGATTTAATTGAAACGGTGGCAGACTAGGGAGAGGAACATTTTGGGTAATATTTCTGTTTACAATGGACTATAATTAAAGTCTAAGAGAACATTGAAATACAGAGCTCCATTCTACTTGGTAGAGGAGTAACCTTTGAAGACTTAATTATAAACCGCTTATGTTAAAAAATAGAGTATTTTTCTAGTATTTCTTTAAAAAAGCGTAAATATACGACTTTTAAGGAAAAAAAGCAGCGCAGATCTAAGTAAATTCGGTATTGAATGTTTGAACGCTCGAAATGAATTAGCGACACCTTGGCAACTAAAATAATTTTTAAACTCGCATCTTATAGAAAATACATATATTCAGTTATTTTTATGCTTTAATTTTCAATCTTGAAATTCTCTCTGGGAACAGGTGCTGAAGCCTCAGTTAGAAATACACCATTCGGGATAAATATATGGAACTTCCTATAATTTGTTAAAGCACATACACTCGCCTTATAAATCAAAGACAAAACAACCAATTCCTAGTATGCCAAATATAAAATACTTTACGCCTAGCGTTACAAGATATACTGCGCCAGCAGCAAGGCACAGAATAAATAGTATTTCTGCCGTAAATAAGATGACGTATCTTATTCCCTCAAATATTTTACCCCAATCTCTTGGTTCTTTTAGTTCGGGCCATTTTTGTCGCTCGGAGAAATATCTTTGCTCTGACCATCCTCTTGGCTCGTCTTCGTCAAATTTGCAGAAACAAGACGCGGGCTTGTACTTGGGAATATCCACAATATCCTCTTTGCTCTCAGGTACACTTGTCTCTTCAGTATAGTCTTTCCTATAGTAGCAAGAGATGTCAACATCGTCTTCGATTAGCTTTAGGTAGTTTTTCCTGAAGAGCATCCCATAGTCTTTGGGATAAAACCAGCGACCATTTTCTTTGTATATGAAACTAAGTTTTTCATTAACTCCACTGCACAAGAGAACTTTGTTGGATGTACAAAGATCGTATCCAAAACAATCGCAAAAGTACTCGAGCAGAGGAATGCATCTTTTGAGACGCTCACTTTTCAAGTATAGCTTCAAGACTTCAGATTTATCTTTCTGGTTAGTAAATATGAGCAAGCGTTGTTTGTCATTAACATCTGCAATAGCATCTTTTCCTTTGAATCCATCAAGCATTAAACTAAAGCACTCGGCTCTACCGTCCGGACATTGCTGCGGAGAACAGTGTTTTAAATCATTTCCCCCAGAATTTAGTGCAGTTTTTGCATAGTATCCAGCGAATAAAAGTAAAATCCTCATGGGGTGAAAATTTTTTAAACTTTATTATACTTTTTTTAAAAAATAATATAAAAGGAATTTTTAATTAGTCTGTATTAAAGCAATGAAGCGAAATGACAGAATCATAAATATCTTTGTACCAAATTATCACATCCGGGAAGCAGAGATTACTCGACACTATTTGAAAGAGGAAATCGATCTATATGCAAGGACCCCTATTCCATGAAGGATATTGAACAATATGTTTAAACTAGAATCTGTTTGTTAAAGGAACAGTTTTTACATTTAAAGTCTTGATGATAAAAAGAAGTAAGAGATTAATCATTGAACTTGTTCCAGGCCTAGATGAAGTCATTTTAAATGTATCTTTGTTATCTTTTGGCCATAAATGCTACGATCATTAATTCTTTACAATAAGATTTACTTAAAAGCAGAGTAAAAATGACCATTTCGTTTACAGCTGTTGAATGATTATTACCTTTCTAAATTTATTTAATCAAATACCCATTATATGAATAATCCTTCTTATATTAACAACAACCATTTACCTATTAGCATAAAATTTGCTTTAAGCGTCTTAAAATAAATTGTTTGAGATTCGTAGTAAAATATAATTTTGTAGTGCAATCCCAATGAAAGTCTGTGTGGTGGGCAATGGTAACTGGGGAACAACCGTGGCGAAGGTAATTGCTGAGAATGCAGTAGGAAGAAAAAGCATAGAGAATGAGGTCATTCTCTGGACTCATGAAGAGGAGGTTAATGGCGAGAAGATATCCGAAATGATCAACAACAGGCACATCAACGAGAAGTATCTCCCAGGCATCACACTGCCGTTAAACATCGTATCTCGCACATCCACCGATATCTCAGACTGCGATGTTCTTGTTTTTTGCGTGCCACACCAATTCATAGGTATTGTAAAGACTCTCAAAATCAAGAAAGAAAGCTTTGGAATAAGTTTAATTAAAGGCTTAATACACGGCCAAGACGAGGGAGAATTAATGATGCCGAGCAGATACATCGAGAGCGTGCTAAGAATTGACTGTTCGGCGCTGATGGGAGCGAATATCGCATCAGAAGTGGCTGAAGGAAAGCTCTGTGAGGCATCGCTTGCAGTTAGTGGGAATGATTCTTACAGCGAATATTTTACAGATATATTTTCGAATGAGTACTTTCAGGTAAAATGCTGCCAGTATAATGAGTCCATTGAGCTGGGAGGAGCAGTGAAAAACGTCATAAGCCTAGCCTTTGGAATAGCTGAAGGATGCAACTGGGGGAGGAATACCCAAGCAGTAATCTTTAAGAGAGGGCTTGATGAAATTGCAGGGATTTCCGAGGAGATGGGCTATAAAATGGACGTGAACAGCCCACACTGCTTGGAGGATCTGCTCACAAGCTGCTTGGCGGGAAGAAACTACAAATTCGGGATTGAGCTTGGCACCTGTGGGGACAATTTTGAAAAGTACGAAGAGAAAAAACTCAATGGACAGTTTTTGCAGGGCCCTGGCACCGCCCAGGCACTTTATAAGTGGCTAGAGCACAGAAATATCAATTTTGAAAGGTTTCCAATTTGCTTTTCAGTATACAAAATATGCTATGAAAAGGCTTCTGTCGATGTTTTATTTGATGCCCTAAAAACTCCTAAACTTGAAAATAAGTAAAATTTTAATAAATCGTGCATTTTAATATTAAAAAATCCCAGTCTAATATTTTAAATACACTAAATAAGCTCCTTACTATAATGTCTATCAAGACAATTAAAGATACCTTTAATTCTACCATTTTAATTAAATTGCTTTTTTTTATGTTGATTGCTTCTTTCCGCATTCTGAACTGACTGTGCTACTGCATTTATCTAATTCTTTTGTATGCAATTTCCGTGCTCTCTGGGTCAAGCTCAAAATATATCCTGTATCTGTAGTCATTTTTAAGGCACAGCATGAACTCATGATTGAAATTCTGTAGCCGTGTATCATCGGCAAATTCATAGGTGTTTTCTTCATGGATCAGCGTTGTGCCACCGAATTTTTCTAAAAAATCGCATATTTTCGTTTCTGGGTTTACTTTACAGATGTATGTTGGTATTCCACAAGTTATGCAGTTTTTATTTGGTGCATGCAGATCTACGGGAAGAAAGATGCTCCTTCCCTGAACCAAAAAATAATTCCGTTTTGTCTGTCGCGTTATGACCATGAGTGAAGCCACCAGCGCATTTGTTGTTGAAATGGAAGGCACAATTCTTTTCAAGAACGTTTCGCTTTCCAGCAGCGTCATTGGCTTGATGTTGAATTCAGCTGCACGTGCGCATGCCATTTCATAAATTTTGTCGGTCTCGGCCTCTTCTTGTATTTTTACGCGTTTAACACCGGCATCGTCATCGCTCTCTGTCTGGCTTTCAGCCCAAACAAGGCAGTGCTCAAATTTTGTTGGTTTTTGTCTGATCGTGCACACAGGAAAGATTTTATCGGTCTTTTTGGGAAGGCAGTCAAAGCACTCAGCGCCGTTAAAAAAAGACTGGCCCAGCCACTCAGCACTGCCGCCATCGACCAGCGGGATGCCTGCAGCATGGCAGCGCTGATTTACAAACGACCTCGTTTCGTTGTTGTCAAGGCAGTTGTAAACGATGTCGAACTGCTTGTACCACTCTATATCTTTGAATTCATTTATTTTGGAGCATATTCCTTTTATCTTGAGGCTTCCCTCCCCAGATTCTTGCAATTTTGCAGCTGCAGTAACCGCCTTGCTGCAGTCAACATCTTTTTTCACAAAAAGAAACTGTCTGTTTAGATTCGAATAGTCAATCGTATCATCGTCTATCACCACTATGTCGTTTGTGCGGTCAATTGCCAGCAGCTTCAGCAGCTCACAGCCTATGCCACCGCTTCCTACAACTAAAATCTTTTCTCCCATTTCTATGGATAAAATTCCAAATCAAATGATTAAAAGCTGCGCTTATTTTACAAAAATAAAAGCGCCTTTTTAAACTGGCATTCTATTCCACCTACAGGTAAAATAGCATTTTCATGAATTATAACATTAAATTCTTGAATTTAAATCATAAAAACAATTTATTCATCGATCCATGTTGCTTCAATTAATATATAATTTAAACGTGTGTTTGCTCAGTTGCTTATGGAATCCACAATATTTGCTATCTGGGTTTTTGCCTTTTCAAGGCACTTTTCGGCAAATACACCTCTTTCCTCAATGAGAGTCTCCAGCATGTACGAGAAATCCATATTTCTAAATTTGAGCAGTGAGAAAATCAAGTCAATATTTTCCCTTGATATCTTCAGCTCGAAGAATTTGTTGAATATTCTGTTTTTGACAAAAACGAATATTTCATCCACCAGGCCTTCTACGATAAGCAAGTAGTTTATCTTGGGTATTCCAGTCTCGCGGCATATTTCCTCGATCTCTGAGACAAAACTCTCGAGATATGCAAAAATGTCTTTTATCAGCCCAGAAACCTCCTGGATCTGGTTGATTCGCCCGAGACCATTTCTGAAGCGGGTGCTGAAGAATTTAAAGTATATTTTCTCAGGCGAGCTGAAGAGCCTCATGGCGGTCTTAAGATCCTGTATGCTCGTAAGACTGAGTTTCATGCAGTCCAATTTATCCATAACAAGCCTTTGTTCATTTTTTTCAGAGCTGGTGTTTTCATTTTTAGCGTCTTTGTCACTGTCTTTGCTAGAATCATTTTTTTTTGAGCTGGCTGCAATATACTTTCCCATCTCTTCGATCTGTTCCGTCTCTAAAAGATAGCGGATAAGGCCATCTTCTTTGGCATTGTGTTTTTCAGCCTTGTTCTTTAGCTTAAACTCATAAGTCACTTCCATAAATGCATCGTAAAATTCTTCTACGACGGCTGGCTTCTGCTTCAGTTTTAGCTTAAGGCCATTCGCTGATTTAATTTTCAAGTATGAATGCTTGTCAGACACCTTCATTTTCATTTCGATGCTATTCTTGTTGAAGGAGTGCAAAAGACTGTATTTGTCGTCTTTCACTTTCCCGACAAACAAAATATCATTTGTCAGCAGACAGAGATACTCTTTGGAGTTGAAGCGTGCGGACTTTACCAGGTATCGCTCGTTGGTGAGGAACGTCTCCATGTTGTCATCAAACAATTCGCATTTTTTACGCAGCTCCTCACAGCGAGTGTAGTTGATGTTCATCTTGTCATCTGTCTGCACGAAGCGCGGGATCTTTGTTGATGCCAAGAGCTCATGTGCATACTGATAGGTGTTCAGGATCTCAAGAAGGGACTCTGAGTTTGAAATAAAGGAGAGATGAAGCTGCTCATCAAGCTCTTTGTTGTATTTTTCCAGGTCGTGTTTCTGTGTTTCAATGAGGAAGTAGTCCTCCGTTGTGTGTATTTTGTTCAAGTATTCCACAATGTCTATATTTGTTAATTCTAAAATTTTTTCTGCATTTTCCATAGAGGGCCCAGAAGTTTAGCTACAGAAATCAGGAGCCAAATATGCTCAAAAATTCCATATAAAATGAATTGGGAGTTTAAAGAGAAATATCTTGCAACAGACCTATTTTGAACTACAAAGCACTTATGAAGGTTGTCTTGTCACGATGAATTGCATTATTAAAAAACAGTTGAGTTATCTCAAACCTGAGAAAACGAGTTCTTAAAATACGATATCCGCAAGTATGAATTTTAAAATTTTAAAATACTAAAATACTAAAATTATATTCTACTGCTATTTTATGTCTTTGCTTGCTGATATTGTATATTTTATGAAATACTATTAGGCTACGCGAAAGGCATCTGTCCATAGCATATTATTGTATAAGAAACTTTCACTTAAAATTTTTAGGGTCTTACCTGCCCTCAATGCTTGTAACAACAAAAATGGCATGGCTGCAAGACCAGTTAAGAATGGACGCGAACGACATATGGGAAAATAATAAAGAAAAAGAGGAGTTAGAAAAACGTGCTGATGCGACAGATGAGCCCTATTCAGAGCGTAAAACTACAGTTCTTCTGGGCTTGGAGTATTCTAAGCGGATACACCAGTGCTTCATTCTTGATGTTGTGGATGTGAAAGCCAGGAAAATGGTAATTTCAGATGGCGAACACTTCATATACTGCACGGTGTGCCCTTTTGCATATAAGTATTTGCTGAGTAACAAATATTCAGTGTCCTATGAGTATCTCAACATGAAAAACAGCAGACATAAGCAAATATCTGAAATGAGTTGTAAGAATGAGCATTCAGAGTCCAATGCTGGCACAGACAATTCAAAGCTCGCCGTAGACACAGACAAGCCGGCGGCATCGTTTTTCGGAAGATACAACTCAAAGGGCTTTATCAAGAAAACAATAGTCCGCAATGAAGATCCTCTAATGTGGCATGATACAGCTGCCTTCAGCTTTAAAGGCTCAATACTGCAAATAACGGACTGCTTTTTTACACTTTCTCCATCTAACAAAATTGAGCTCTATATTAAAGAGTGTGCTATTTTGGGCCCAGGATCCATGCGGGACACACCAAAGAGCATCAATGACAGCGTAAAGCTGATTCTTGCTGACGATGAAAAAATAAGGATGAATATGTCGCAGATATCAAGCATTGTGGCAGCAAATTGGTATAAAATGCTCAGCGAGTGCTTTTTTGAAGACTACGATTACAAGACAGAGAATCACTATCGGATGGAGAAATTGGTCGGAGAAATAAAACGAGGAATTGCGATTGAAAAACTTGTAAAGCTGTGCGGGAAAAAAACGAGCGATAATAATAAAAGCACTAAAGGCCTGTTTTGTGCGCCAGAAATCATCAAAACAACATTGGCAAAAAATGATAAAGAAGAAGCAGTAGACTGCAAGGAATACAAAAACTTCTGCGTTATGATTCAGCAGAAAATCAACAATTTAAAGATAACCCAGGCAGTAGATGAAAACAGTGATAAATATAGCGCTACAGAAATATGTAATGAGTGTCAGACAGAAGAAAATTGCGATGCAATACATGAGCAAAATTCGGTGCAGGAAAGTGAAAATTTGCAGTTTGAGGAAAAAATAATACGTACGAAGATTTCGTCAATGAAGAAATCGAGAGTGCCTTTAATGAGCCTGCAAAACAACATGTGCAAGAATGAATTACTTGAGAGTGCAAGAATCAAAGAATTTATCGTAAATATATTTACTGAAAAAGAAGCTGATTTAATAGCTAAAGACGATGAAAGAGCTAGTACTCAAGGTCATTATTTGGCTGATGTCGCGTTTGGCAACGAAAAAGAGTCTGCTAACAAAGTGGAAACGATAGAAGATCATCTTAACAATAGCGTAGAAGAAAACGATAAAAAAGAGATTCCAGAAATAGAGCATGAGCAGCAAATATTAGAAACCGAGCTGCAACAAGAAAAAGAAGCATTGCTCATACAGGACGCTGTGCCTCTAAAAGACGAGGATGAATTGTTAAAAGAAGAAGCTGTGCTTTCTAAAGATGAAGTCTTATTGGGCGATGAGGAGTTGCAGCCAGTATTAGAAAATCTTTTGCAAACTGAATGCCATTCAGGAAGTTTGTCTGACGAAAAAATAGATGAAGACCAAGCTGATAGTCCCAAGGATATAAAATCAGAATCGATTTGTGCTGTCAAAACTAAAAAAGCAAAGACACACAAATCAGGTGCGGGTGAAGTTATTGGCGTTAAAAACGCAAAAGAAAAACTAATGGCTAATAGATATGAGTCAAGCGAATTTAGGGATGATCTGAGTGATGATTCTTCACATGAAGCAAATAATTCTCATATACATGAATTCTCAAAAGAAATCTCTTACAACAAAATGGGGGTTTTCGTAACAGCTGATAAAACGAGGCCCATTGAACTAAATCAATTTATGGCAATGGCAGAAATAATAGCTGCAAGTGATGAAGCTAAATCTGTTAGCACCTCGCGGCAAGATAGCTTTATTGAATGTGATTCAATCCATGGAGATCAGGGAATAGAAAGAGTCATTCAAAAAGAAGTGATCCTTTTAAACGCAGACTCTGTTGAGTGCACCGAAGTTAGCAGCTTACCCAAAAGCGAAAAATCATTTATGGTTCGTGGCGATCCGCCAAAAAGCTCTGGTATTGAATTCAAAGAAGCGAATACAAGCAGTGAAGATGATCTTGTCGTTTTCAAAAAGAATAAAGTGAGCAAGGCGGCGGACTCAGCAAGGAAGCGTAGAACATTAAGTTTGGAGAAATTTGAACAGATAAAAAAAATAAAAACAAACGAAAAAATCAGGCAGATAGAAAACGCAAGGACTATCGTAATGATGAGCAAACTGAAAAAGCGAAAAATAGAGAAGTCCAAGAATCACGGTGCGTTAGGAATGCCTGCAGCATCTGATAATGCTGTATCTCCAGTCCGCCAACTCAATGTAAAAACACAATTTAATGGCCTGCAATTCAAAATAGATTTGCGAAATTCTCCATCGCATCATCGGAGGGATTCGTTAGCCAAGCCAAGTGCTGAAACAGCTACAAAGCTGACATTAAAAGACACAGCTCTAAGCGGAGAAGCATTCATTCGGGCAAGTGCACTCGACAGTCAAAGAAATTTTAAAATAGGCCAGGCTCGGGCAATGGAAGCTTCACCAGTCATCTTTAAGAATAAAGATGATGGGCCCGCTCCATTGAGCAAGGCTGGTTTTAAAATTATTTGCAGAGAAAGCACTGATGCTCACCACTTGAAGCATTCCAATGAGGCGCTACAGGTGTGCAAAATAGTTCTGAAAAAGAAGTAGGGTGCGTAGTTCTGGCAGAGAAATATTGGTAAATAAACGCATTATAAGTTGAAAATTTTATTTTTTTACCCATCCTAAAAATTTTTAGGTCCACTTGAGTACTAATGGTTTCAAGTGAAAGGAGAGAGGCAAGCGTCTGTCTCATAAAATGCTAAAGTAAGCACAGTTAGGCTAGGCACAACGATATAATAAAAAGACTGACGAGTGCAAATAGTTCTTTTGCAACAAAGGTAGGGTGTGTCTTAAAAAAGATATCGCACCAGTGTATAAGCATACAAAGTTTGTACATTGTTATAAATTCAGAGTAAGTGACATGAGCAATGTTTTACGATGGATACGCTGTATGGTCGAGTACGTTTTAGTAGATAATTAGTCTATATGCATAGATAAGAATACTCCATTACTTGTATTGATAAATCAAGCAAAAAGAAAGATGCAAAGTGTTGAAGTCGATAAAAGATACCGTTAATATTTTATCTCATGCTTGATCAATGTTCTATCATAAACGACGCTGATAACGAACCGACAAATAAACAAGAACCATTAAATTATTTAACATTCAACACAAAGGTTTACTAGAAACAATATAGCAAGCGCCTTCTGTCCAGTCGGCATTGTGATAACTTGAAAGTAGACAAAAGCCCTTCTATAGACATAGGTATGGTCGGCTAACACACAATAATAAAAGTGCAAAGACTGAGATGTATACTATAGATGTACGCTAGCAGTTTGCTTCGGCGCTGTGATATATTCCTTCAGGGCTTGTACAGAACCAAGCCATCACTTTCTATATAAGAGCAAAAAAAATAAAAACCTGAGTGTTTGAGCTAACAATACTAGGATGGAATCACTGTTTTTAGGTTTCGAAGAAGCTTTTGACAGATCAAAAATCTGAGAAATAATCAAAAGTGAGTTTAGGTGCCACATTTGACTGCTATTATGAAATTATGCATAAATGCTGTAAATCAAAAAACTGTTATATCGATGCTATCATTAGTTTTGTAAGGTAAAAATTGCTTATCAACACAATGTAAGGGTTCATTGATCTGTGGTATTTATATTGCTGAGGGTTATTATATATCGTATCCATAAGCATAAGGATTTTATGCTGTAGCAAATACAACTAAAAATAAAGCTATAAAAGGGCTTATAAAAGTGTATTCTAAGTATATTGCCTTGCAGCCAGTTACTTTGTGCGGATAGGATATAATAGTCGAATGCGTTGAAACAGTGATCTCTAGGAGTAGAATTGGTCAGAGCCCAATAAGTACCGACGATAATCTGAGAAATACTTATGATTTTTAGGGCAATCTATCATACTAAAAAAAGAATTTTCTCTGCAAAGAATGTCAGATCGAACGGCTGAGGCAATTACAAATGCTTTGGCCGGCAAAGTTAATTACTTATCAAAATTTTATACAGACAGATATCCATCATATATCTGTGACAGCTTCTTTTCGTAAGAAACTCCGTGTAGTTTGCCATTTAGAGAAATTTACAAATGTATCAGACGGGCAAACATAAAGTATCGAAAACTTTTGGTCGCCGTTGAATTGGTGGATGAGCAAGCAAAATGGTTTCCTAAGAACTGATTGTGATAACTTGGCGAATGAATTGATATTATCGTCAAAAAGTATATTTGTGACTTACAATGATTGTTAAAAGTACCCTTATCAAAACGAATTTTTGCCCATTGATTTTACTCGATAAAATTCATAAGAAAAGTCAGCACGTGCACAATAATACTCAAACTATCTGGGCCATCTAGAATGAACTTGTTTCCATCAAGAAATATTAAGTCTTTCCACTTTTTGCTATTTTTCATGGTGAATTTGCAGAAGGCTATTCTGCCGGCCTTGTGACTATCAGTAAGAGGACACATGTGTTTATAATCGCATCTCTATAAACCTCTTTCTGATTTTAAAGTCATTAATATTGCATTTTTCGGTTATTTAAATCCAAAATGGGCCTTTATTTCATTGGCGGCTGTGCTTTTACCTCTTGCATACTTAGCGTTTGTCTTCTTTTGCCTAGAAGATAGGCTGCAGGGTCTTCCTTTCTATGGAGACATGGTATAATTTGCTTTTTTCAGAAAGTTGTTGTTAACTTCCCTTGACCAGTATCAAAATAGGCTACAAGCTAAGCATTTCTCATATATTTAAACACTTATAATGGCGGGAAACATGTTTAAATGTGATTTTTAACCAATGAAGCCAATATTTTTGCATCACCCCTAGGCTAAATTTTAAGCGTTATTTAAAAATATTGATTTTCTATAAAAAAATAGTATACATACAGATGCACAAAGAATAATGCGTAAGATATATGGTTCTGCAACTGTTTTTAATAAAATATTTGCCACCAAAACCCGCAAAAAGGGGGTCTAAACTTTTGGAACGGACTGTGGAAAAAAAATTACAAAACGCAAAATCCATTAACGGTACTGTACCATTTAACTAACCTTCTTCAAAAATATTACTATTTCAAGAACTGTGCCTTACCTGGTCTCTTAGGCAATTTTTGTTGTTTGCGTTTTGTCAAGGGAGCGTCAATAAACACTGTCTGCAAATGTAGCAAAACTTAGTGCACCATAGTAGAATAATAAACTCAGTTAGCCCTGTGCATTGATATTCGGCTGTTTCTAGTGGCGTTCGAAGTGCGAGTTACGGTTTGGACTGCACCATGAATCATATTATTGCTGTATTGCGTAAGTCTAGCGACCCATTGGGTAATTGTATTATTACGAGATCCCTGTTTGAATTCCATATGGATGCTTTCAAACTGCAGCAGATTATAGTCTTTTACAAATGAATGGGAAATCATTATGGCTGCAGGGAACAACAACAAAGCAGAAGCAACCACATAAAAAATGTCCCATCTGTTAATTTTCCTTATTTTGGCATGGGCCACCGCTGCAAGGTAGCCAAAGGGAATGATAAAATACACGAATGGCGTCAGAATGGCCAGGAAGTTAATTGTAGAGAGCATATCTGCGCCTGCAGATGTTTCTGCGATTACATTCAGGCTCACGTACCACCCAATCACGAATTTTATAATCTTAATTGCAATTTCATTGTTCAAAATGTTCAGGAATTTTCCCAGCGAGTAAATGATACTGCGGATTAAATAAAGCAGCTGCGTCAGATACACAATTGACATTGTGACCATCATTGCCTTGAACACAAAGAGCCTCGTTAATCTGCTAGAGTATTTGAATTCCTCTGAGAGATAAACCCGGGCAATTTCAGCGAGGCTGTTTTGTTCTCCAAAATAATACAGAGTAATGCAGCCATATCCCAGATTAATGACTATTCCGACCAGGAGTGAGAGGAAAGTAAAAAATGCACCGGCCACAGGACTCGTTTCTTTCATATGTCTAAACATGCTTGTCACTACGATGGGATTAGTCACCGCAATCATACAGATTCCCATCATATTTCCCCAGTCAGAAAAAACAAGCGATCTTAAAACAGGGAAGTATGGAATGCTATACACTCTGTGGGTTGAATGCCAACTTGTTATGCTGGAGAGTGCCTTCATGACGTAGTAAAGTGCTGGGATGGCAATTAAACTGTAGATATGTCTTGCACATTCAATGAAGTACGATGATATGAAAAAAACCAAAAATACGAGGCTGCAGCCCATCCAGTAAAAGCTATCGATAGCATCATCACCGTCGAAAAATTTTACCACGGGGCTTTCCTTTGTGACAAATGCGCCTGTAAAGAGCATATGCCAAGATGCATCAATATAGGCATCTATTAGTTTGAAATACACAATGACCTGGGCGATGGCAAGAAGCTTTTTGGTGATTCTTTTCGGGATTGTATCTACAAACTTTGGTTTGGGTGCTTGTTTAGCGTTATCCTCTTTTTTAATTGCTTCATCTGTTTTAACCGGATCTTCTAAAAGTGGCTGTGCTGTTTCGTCTGCATTTGAAACTGGAGGTGCTTCTGCTGGCACAGAACTTTCTGTATTTTCGCTAGTTTTTGTCCTTTCTCGCGGATTGCTTCCGGTATTTGAACGGCTGGTTACTATCTCCTGGAGCTCAAATTCATCGGCTTGCGCGGAGCCTTGTACGCGTTCATTGCTTTTAGCCCTTTCTCGCAGACTATTTTCGGCATTTGAACGGTTGGTTACTATCTCTTGGAGCTCGAATTCATCGGCTTGTTCAGGTTCCTCTTCTTCATCAGAATACTCATGCTCAAGCTCATCCTTGATTATATTCACAACCTTTTCTTTAAAAACACCCCAAAAGTCTTTTATTTTAGTTGCCAAAGGTTTGCGTCTTCGTAGTTGCTTTTCAAGCTGCTTTTTCACTATCTTTTTTCTTTTTGCTTCTTGAACTTTAAGCAGCTTATACGAAATTATTGTGGTGAGTATGGCAAATAGTAGCATTGTGCAGGCGGGAATTACAATCCCAAAATACATAATGAGTCTCGGCATGTACCACATAGAGACGCCCACACTGCTTATTACAAATGTTGCAGCAAACACGAAATACTGGTAAAGAGCCATGGAATACTAATTTTTTTTGCAAATAAAATTTTAATAAAATTTTAATAAGTAACAACTGCGTTTCAGGCGATAGAATAAAAGCATATGCAGCAAATAATTGTGACCAGATAAACAATTACTGTATGCTCCATTAATATGAGGCTTTTTCAAACAGCATTCTTTCTTTGTATTCCTTACAGTAATGCATCACGCCTGGCTCGTTAACTAATGTCATGTAGAAGAGATCAAAAATCACATAATGATTATGTATCGACTGATGTTCAAAAAGATGGTGGAAACTGAATTTTCTGTAAGAAGCACAGTAGATTTTAATAATACAAAACTGCTTATCTGATTGTTTTAAGAAATACTTACCACAAGCTTTATGTATGAATAATATTCAAATACAAGACAAAGCTACAAAAACGAAGCTCTAGTATCAATTCGGGATAAGCAACCCACAATAAAAAAGAGCTTTGTAGAGCAAAGCACAGTGTGTAAGCCAGGGAAGGATGTCCTTTGGAGTTTGAGAATAAAAGATTTTGGTTGCGAAAAAAGCTTTCTTGCAAATGTATAAACTTTTACTATCTATTTCATGTGCTGGCGATTTTTCAAAACAATGATGCATTTATTTCTGTATTTTGCTTAGAGTGAAGAATTAAGCATTTAAATAATCTTTTATTGTAGCATTCTATGAAGTATACGATGGTTAATGTATTTTGTTACAGGAAATGCATTGCATTAAGAATTCTCGTTTTTAATTCTGATCGGGATAACAATTATATTTATCTCTTGGTCACACCCCTGTGCAAACATGAAAGGAGGATTCTTTATCTTCAAAGAATATTGCTTGGCACCAATGAGATTGAAGCTGAAACAAAAACTAACATACACAGGACAACAAAATATGTCTGTGTTGAATCCAGAGGCCGAGAAGCCCAACCTACACAGGACTATATTCGAAAGATCTAAGAAGCTTGTGATTGATGAGGAAAGCGATGATTCAGATGGTGACTCTTTCTCTGTTCAAAAGGCTGCATTTGAAAGATCTAGGAAGCTTGTAATTGATGAGGAAAGCGAGGATTTCGAAGAAAGCTTTACTTTTATAAGAAAGGGTGAGAGATCTAAAAAGCTTGTGATTGAAAATGAGGATTTCGAGGATAGCTCTGTCTTTGTTAAATCAGAGAACAACAATTTTGGTCCGACTAAAATAATCAGTGAGATTAATGTAAATAAAAGATTTGTCGATGGGGCCGATTCACAAGCAATCAGTTTTATTAAGGACAGGAGGTATAAGAAAAGCCTAAAGTCATATTTCAGATTGAAAACTAAGGGAAGCAAATTTAGATTTAGTAAATCGTTTGTATGCAAGCACCGAAGAATTGCTCAAATAATCCCTCTTGAGACCATTTTAGATAGCGTGAAGGAAATAGAAAATGAAGAAAAGCTGTTGGTCTGTGTGAAGGAAAGACCAAAGCATACACGTAACGTCCTTCTTAAAAATAAAATAAGAAGCAATAGCAGGGTAGTTAAGATACAAAAGCCTCTGAGAAAGCCAATTATTACGCATGGCCTCAGATCGAGTTCAAGAGGCAAGAGATTTAAAATTTCACTCCATAGTGTTAGGAAAAAAAGAATATTAGCCCGCTGCAACAAAATCCGAATAGTCTTGAGGCATTTGTCCCACAGCACACAAATTTTGCAGAGAGATTCGAAGAGCCAAACTCTAGTAGATCCATATGCCATTCGCACATGGATTATCTCCCACTTTATTTATAGACACCATTTATTTCGTTATTTAATTTTCAGCCAAGTAGATAAGTTCTCTGATGGTATAAAAGGAAAAGCAAATGAAAATTTTCTATCATCAGGTACCATGCATTTTCTTAAAGCAGGGAATATTAGAAAAATTACCTTTGGTGAACAAGCTTGGAAAAATGATGAAATCTGCAACAATAACGAGCAGGTAACCACGCAGTTTTTCCTGCATGCAAGCCCTCCTCCCTCGCCCATACCAGGCCTGACGCTCTCCGATGATATTTTAGAAAAAGCGACGGTATATGAATCACGTTATGGAGCTGCTTGTGATCTAACTCTAAAACCGAATGAGCATTGCATCAAGGAAGAGACACACATAGACTTAGAAATGGATATGGTAGCTATAATTGGCAGTGAGAGGGAAAGCTCCACATTCGAAAATATTGAAATATCTCCGATAGAGTCTCTAGAATTATCCGCCTCGGTGGAGGACTGCATCAGGACAAGCGTAGGCCCTCCTGTAAGTCAAGAAGAAATAACTGAGTTTTACAAGAAGCTAAATGAAGAGATGCGCCAGGAAAGCTACACATTAGGCTTTAAGTTTTGAGGAAGGTCTCTCCTGAAAGTATTAGAATAACAAACAGTGAGTGTTTCTATTAAAAAAATAATTGTAAGTTGTTAAATTACATATTTATTTTGATTTCTGAATTTCTCTTCCAACATAGGCTTCTTTTAATCCGTCCATTCGTTATAGCATGCTGTGCAAACATAGTAGCTGTCGAGCGCCTTATCCTCGCTCTTTTCGAAATAGCTGATGCATTCATTGTGTGAGCATTTTGGGCATCTCGTAGCAAACCTTGGGAGCGCAGCATCCTTGAAAAGATTTTGTTTCAGCTGCAAATCAGTGCAGTGAGTCTTCTTGAGATTCATTGACAACACAACAGGCGTTGCGGGCTCTGCAGAGATATCGCAGCGGAGGCATGTGTAGAGCATGGAAACACTGTCAGTCTTTGGATAGAGCATGTTGTTGCATTCCTTACAGAATTGGATCGCCATTTGGGGCTAAGAACACATAATATTTTTATCTCTAAATATCCAGCAAATCTTGGAGAAATAATCCACTTGGAAAAATAGACAAAAATATTTTTTATGGAAAAAACAAGTATGTGTTTACTTGACTGCATGTATTTCACTGTAAAGAAGATGTGCTTGTCTTTTTGCGATTTCTTTAAATAGTCTTCTTTGTGTGAATTTTTGCACTTAATTTTTGAGAAAAAAATTTTCAAAAAATTTACTCCCCAATGAGTTTTGCACAAATACTTAGAGAAATCCACAGAAAAAGACAGAGCGACGTAATGAGATACCTCATGAGACTTGCCATTGTTGAGGCCCGCCAGAGAGATACTGTGCACAGAAAGGAGAGGCCTACATTTTTGGAGAGAGCCAGAAAGCTTGGATACAAGGCCAAAAACGGCTATGTCGTTTACTGCGCAAGAGTCAAGAAGGGAGATGCTGTCAGGACAAGATACAACAATGGTAACACCAGAGGTAAGTGTGTAAATGCTGGTATCCACCAGATCAAGCCAGGTCTCAGCAAGCAGACTTCTGCTGAGCACATTGTCGGACAGAAGTGCACAAACATGCGTGTTCTGAGCTCTTACTGTCTTGGTGCAGATTTCATGCACAAGTACTATGAGGTGATTCTTGTTGACCCCAACCACAACGCAATCAGAAATGACTACAAGATCAACTGGATCTGCAACTCTGTCCACAAGAGAAGAGAGTGCCGTTCTCTCACCACTTCTGGAAGGAAGTCCAGAGGACTCGGAAAGGGACCAAAGTTCAACAATACTATTGGTGGATCTGCTAGAGCATGCTGGAGAAGAAATAACACTTTGTCTTTGAAGAGATATCGTTAAAATAAAAATTTATAATATTTTATTTTGTCCTTAGTGTTTCTGTTCATCCATATAAAATGCTGGTATCACAGTGTGGCTGATTATTTGTGTATTGAGACTGATTTATAGTTAAGAGTTGGTGATATCATAAATTCGTTATTATTCTACTGAAAGCTTTTTAATATATTGATCAAACTACACTATGATTGTTATATTATTCGATGGGTTGTGGTATTTCAATAACTTCACAAGCAAGAAGCTTGCCTTATGAAAGCCTATAATTTCTGCTGTTTACTTTAGCTCATAAATATTTAGAATTTAGTAAAATGCAAGAGAAATTTTACTCGGCGATAATTATAAGAAGTATTTTTAAAGAATATCATAAATACAACTATTAAAACTTTATACAAGCTATAATTAATATTTTAAATACATCACTCCACTGCTTCGTACATTACGCATACTGAACTGGATCTTACTTTTTTGTGTATTATTTTCATCCACTCGTCTTTTTTGAATGGTTTTGAGGACTCGAAATTCTCAATTTCTCTGCCCCCTTTATCCTTAGATTTCGCAGTTAATATAGACTTGATTCTGTATGGCACGCTCCTATCAGAGCTTGCATTATCAAAAAGGGTAAATTCTAGTGGAAATGGATCTTTCGCCATTTGCTTTTTATTTAGCTCGGTATAGCTAATCGCGATTGACTTCCCATATCTGGCAGTAACAGGAGCATAGATATCGCATTCAGAATTTTCCTCGTAAATTTCAACAATACCTATTGCGTCATTTCTTGTAAGCACTTTTCTGTCATGGCCAAGAGCATCTTTCAGTATTGCTTCCATTTCAGATGGACTGTTACTACCATCAAAATAGTGGATGGGTATGTTGATGCTAGTTAAAAAGTAGCTTTTCGAATATAGTTGTCTACTTGGCTCACTTGATTTATTTATGAGTTCTAAGCTAAAGTCAATGCCGAAAATCTTTCTGGTCTCTTCCGATTCATCGCACAGCTTGTCTAAAAGAAAGCCTATCAGCTTAGTAAGTTTGTACTTGGCCGTGATGTACTTTTTTACCAGCTCTTCGACCTTCTTTTGGCGTGCCTTACTAAACTCTTTATTTTGTAGATGCTCTTTAAATATATAATGAAAAGGCATGCTTTCAGCAGTGCATTCGCAGCCGGCAAGGTATGCAAGGAAATGAATATTGCTGCCAAAAAAGTTAGCACATGCGCCTAGATCATTAAAAAGTATGTCATATACTCCAATATCAAGATTGTTCGTGCTAGAATCTGAATGGTGTGTATTTGTTCTTTCAGACACTTCTGTGGTTGCAGGAATCGCAAAGTCATAAAACTCTAGCAGGGCTAAGGATGCGTGATCCATTTGAATTGCCCTACAATGTTGAAGGAGGGACGGGCTAAACACTCTCAACCATGCAGCATTGGTAATTAATTTGTGCATGCTTAACATGGGCCTGAGCCAAAATTTTCCTTAAATTACGAGTTGATACTAATTGCTAATTAAAAATGATTGAATGAGCTAAAACTGAGTAAATGGAGCATATGGCTCAGTATTCTTTAAGCTAAAATACATATAAGTACCTATATTAGTATTTTGGGGCCTACTGTGGTTTTATGTAGTCTCTAAGTGCAAATATTAATCTATATTACGTAATCAAAATGATAAGACTCCATTAGATCGCAAAACCATATGCAAGCTAAAAAGCTGTAACAATCAAGTACAAAATCTAATGGCGTATTATAATATAGTAATGCTCAAAATATCATTCATTTAAGCTTATTTTATGGATAATAAGGTAAAATTCCAGCGATATTTTACGCAGCAAAATATCAAAGACGAATTTACTGAGCATACCACTCTTGTGTATTTCAAAATGTTAATCTTTATGTTAATGAAATATTATTGTTTACAATACTTATTTATCCTTTAAGATAACTCACATTTCTAAGAAAATCCTTAAGTACAAGAATCGGTCTGAATATAGCTAAAAATATGAATACTTAAATTATTCTAAGCTTTAATAAAGTTTTGTAGACGACATAATCGAGCATTACAGCTAGCTCGAATATTTTAACATGAAAAGTTTGTCAGAATAGTCTTGTAAATAAGAGCTCGATGCTTTTAACCTGAAATAAACTTGATACAATCCATAATATAAGCAAACTTAATGAAAATAAACTTTACTAGCTACGAGCTTTATCTAACTAATTCATACATGCTATAAATCGCGCCTGCATTAGCCCTATCAGCAAGGTCTTGAGAGACCTTTTTTAAATCTCGGTCTACTGGAATATTCAATACTGTTAGCCCATGGCTTTCATCTTCCCCAGTCCTCTTTATTAGAATAGACTTAATTCGATACTTCTTTTCAATAGTAGAATTATCAGGATCAATGCATGTAAATTCAAGTGGCAATGCTTGATTTCCACTCAAGTTGTTATATAATGAATGGGATCTTATAACTATCGCATTGGCATAAAATGAGCTGGGGCGAGGATAACATTTCGTGCTGAGATCTTCTTTTATTATTTTGGATACTATATCATTTTGTTTAAAAAGCAGACAGCTTCTAAGAATATCTTCCATTTCTTCCCTATGCCCGATGGGACCCCTAGGTCTTACAGTCCTTACTAGTAAGAAATTTGCATCAATGGTATTAAAGTTTGTATACCTCGAGAGCAACAAATTATTTGTTTCGACTTCCAAAAATTGAACTCTCAGCTGAGTATTGAAAATCTTCATGGCTTCTAAGGATTCTTCGCATAGCTTTTCAATGATAAAATTGGCCAGCTCATAGCTTCGATCTTGGAACTCCTTTATATCGGAAGCGTAGTCCTCAACTAAGGCTTCATATGTTTCTTCATAAAGTCTCGAATCCATAATAAATTCCTTCATCAAAAAATGAAATGGTTTGCTTTCACATCCCTTAAAATGAGAAATATAGTCTTTAAAATGAGTATTTTGACCTAGAAAAGATGCACAGGCTCTAAATTCATTGAGCAAAGTACCATTCTCATCAAGGGATTTGGAAGATCCAGTAGTTTTATGCTCTAAAGCACTTCCTAGGCTCTTTGTCGAGATGGATGGATTGGACACTTCCATCTGCACAGGTGTTGCTATTGATGAATCTTCAGACTTCATGGCTCTGCAAGCTAGAAAGAGTGATGCACTAAGTACATTAAGCCCTGAAAGTTTTAAACTACTTACTATCATTCTCTGAATACGCACCATATGGGTATTAAAAATTTTTGATAAAAATGTTACCTGAGAAAAATCAATAATAAAAGAAGAACCAAAAATTTTTTAATCATATTACAAATTTACTATATAACGCTGCTTGTTGGCATAAACTACAATTCATCAACTATAAATTTATCATGTAATTTTTCTCTTTATTATCAGCTGATTGATCAGTAACACTGGTGCTTTGAGTTTAGCATGGCTGTTCTTAAAGCAATTATATTAAAAGGACATTAAAAAAGAGTAATAGACTGTAGCCACTAAAAGCAATAGCTTGTGGCATTGGTGCTATAAGCATGTGCAAGTTGATCTTTAGTCCATGAATCATGACAATTATTTAAATATTGTAAAGAATAAGGCAAGTATAATTAAACAGCAATATTTTATTCATTAAACATAAATTCGGGTCTTAAGAAATGTTAAAAATCAGTCCTGAGCTTTCTTAAAGAATTGAAATAACGTTTAAGCCTAAATATTTAGTATCTTCTGTTATCTCTATTGCTCCTTCTGTCTCTGCTGTCGTAAGCGTCTTTTCTATTATTATCACCATAAGAATCTCTCCTATCATCGTAATACTCTTTTCTGTTGTTATCCCCATAGCGATCTCTTCTATCATCGTAGTATTCCTTTCTATCATCGTAGTATTCCTTTCTATCATCGTAGTATTCCTTTCTATCATCATAGTAATCTCTTTTGCTGTTTTTGTCATAGTATTCCTTTCTGTTGTTGTCATACTCTCTTCTGTTGCTATTGTCATTGTAATAATCTTTTCTACCGTCATCATAGTCTCTTCTATCATATCTTGAATCATAATCCCTGTCCTCCTTGTATCTTCTCTCATTTTGTTGTGTGTCTTTTGCTTTCAGTTCTTCTTCAATCTTCTTGGCAGCCTCTTTATTTTCCTTCTGTAGTTCACAGTATCTAATCCATGTCCTTTCAGTAAAGCCGTAATTGAAATAGTCTGTAATATCTGCTCCGGGATTGAGCCAGGGTTTCTCCTTCATCTGCTCAATATCGTACTTGAATGCCACATTCTGCTGTATGGGGTTGTCCTGTGCCTCCTTGTTTTCTTCCCGCTCCACCACTAGCTCTATTGAGAGAGATGACGAGTCGCTTTCGCTTTCACTTACTCCGATCAATTCTTTGTTCATGTGGGGCTATGCTTTTAACTATTTTAAATGAAAAGCCATGGCATTCAAATCTAAAATAATCGATTAATTTCATTCAAAAAACTACAAGCATTTTAGCACTGTTAAATAAAACCTTACTCACAGAAAGAAAACAATTATCATCAAGTAAAAAGTCATTTTTACTCTTGCTCCTATTACAGATGTATTATAGCATATTCGTAAATAAAATTTTCAAGCATTTTAATAATCTAAATTTATTTAACTACGCAGGTTGTTTATTTGATTCCATTGATATTTTGTATCTGCTTGAAGTACCTTTTTATCGCAAATAAGGCCTGAGTTCGAGCTCCTCCTGGCTGATTTCATTAATCTCTATTTTTTTATAAACGTCATCAACAAACGTGCTAAATTCGTCAATGGACCCGCATTTATCGAGTTTTACTCTCATTTCTTCTGAAGGCACGAGTATTCCCCTCAGTATTTTGAACGCATGTGATTTTACATTTTTGTATTCAGCCACTTCGCCGTTGTCTTTGATAATTTCAAGATATTCTTTGAAAATATCAACTGATCTTTTAGATTCTTCTACAAATATCATGGGATCATAAAGATGAGGCTCTGCAATCATCACCCCATCAGCAGCGGTTGCCTCCACACACCGCTTGATATCACTGTGATAAATCATATTTCCATTGGCAATTACTGGAATACTCAGCGCCTCCTTTACTGCTCTGATGTGCTCCCAGCTGGCGAGCCCGCTTGAAATCCCCTTCTGCTCTCTTGTTCGCCCGTGAACAGCCAGCAGGCTGCATCCGCATTTCTCAAACATCTTCGCATATTCCACGGTCTTTTCTATCGAATCGAAGATTCTGATTTTGCAAAACAGCGGAACTGAAATATTTTGGGAAAGCGTTGAAACAATCTCCTGAATCAGTTCCCACTCGTCCTGCAGCCAAGAGCCGTAGTGGCCCCGCCGGGCAATGTCCTGTGGGCAGCCAAAGTTTATGTCAATCGCATCGCAGTGGCTTTCGATGGCTTTGCACGTTTTGAGCATCTCAGACGGGTTGTCCCCGCAGATCTGGATAACTAAAGGCCTTTCTTCCATCCGTGTTGTGTACCACTTGTTGTTCTGTGGGTTTGTCTTTCCCCTGTTGTAGACTTTGCTGTTCACCATCTCAGTGTAGCACAGATCAGCACCGTATTTCATGGCTAGTTTCCTGTATGCCTCATCGGAATTGCCAACCATTGGTGCCAGAATCTTCCATGGCTTTTGCTTCGTTGCCAAATAATCGAAGATTCGGTTATCGCGACTCATGAGCTATGTGCAAAATTTTAAAAATATTATTTTTATGAAAAAATT
>JALPMN010000523.1:0-14676 GCA_024243835.1 Enteropsectra breve | reverse complement strand
AAAAAGTATATTAAGATGCACATTTTTACTATAACTATTTATTTGTTATTGCTTCGTGTCCATACTTTTTCCTTGCCCTTAAACGCCCAAAAATGGGGGTGGCTTATAATTATGCGGGAGACTGTATGTTTAGTTAAACTTTTTTGGGAAGTATTTGAAAAAGATGAATGCAAGAATCTAATTTTCATTTAATTGTGAATGCCCTAGTATTATACTGAAAACGTTAAAAAATATGGCATATTAGAAGTTCTGTCGCTGAAGTATTTTTGTTGTCTTGTGTGATATTCTCAGTTAATTTTTTTGATAAATTCGCCAAAAAAGTCTCTTTTCTCCTCCGGGTGCCGTGCATTGCGTGGCTGGAGCAAGCGCTTTGAATATTTGTACATAGTAAGATTTTTAAAGAGATTCTGTATTTCTTCCACCAGCTCTATTGCATGTATTTTGGTGTATATGATACTCTGTAGACCATCGAGCTTTGTTTCTTCGGAGCGCTCTAGTTTCTCTAGCATCTCTGCAAGAATTTCTAGTATTTTGAAAATGGCTTCGTTTATGTTTTTTCTGTATCCACTTAATGTCTTCATAGGCAAATTTATTTTAAACAAAATATTTGTAAAATGTCCTTATGAAAGGCATGTATTTTAGTTCTGTTTAATGAAGAAAAGTAGATGTTACAAAATCCGAAAGACTCTGAGTCTTTGTGTGCATACTGGGTCTATGTATGCTTTTACGTACAAACTATTGTTTTATTTACCCAAAATCTTACTAAGATAGTATCAGCAGTCTTGTTGCTGGTAGAAACTTCAAGAAATTAAATTACATAAATCGTATTATTCACTAGCCTGTAATGATTTAAAGCAGAAGGAGCAAAACCGGGAGCCTTTACAAATGATAAATATGAAAAGACGACCAACACGTACACTTTTAAAGGCTATGCACCAGGAGGGTTTATTTTACTGAAGATATATAAATTTTGTATGCACAGATGGTATTTGTGCATGCGCTCGAGCTCTTTGCTGCTATGCTATAAGAAAAAGTACTAAAATTTTTAGCTCCCATGAGCTCTTCGGATTTCCAGAAAAAGCTTCTCAAATATACCATCGTGGAGATATTTTTACAGGCCGGGTTCGATCGGGTCGCCGAGCAAACACTCAATATTCTGGTCGATTTAATGGTCCGCTACATCTCCCAGGCCATTTTACAAACAAAGCAGCTGCACACCGAATCACCAGATGCAATGCTTCGGCAGCTGTTTGCACTCAATTATTCAGAATCCGAGTACGAAAATGAGGAGATTCTCAATTTCTTAGATCAGCAGAGCAACAGCCTGCTTCACTTGAATGTGGAAGTGTCTGAGACGTTGCCTCTCACTCTCAATCTTCTTCCGAAGAGCATTAAATTCAAGTCTTTTTCAAGCAGTATTTATGGCATGAATGTGGAAGAAAAAAATAATTCTTCTTCTATTGAGGCACTGAAGACGGACAATTATCTTGAAGAATTTGTGTCTGCCTGCAAAAAATTGGATGGCGGCTACAATCCTTGCGACTATACACACGAAACAAATGATTTCTATGATAAGGTTGTTTACTCACCAAAGACTTCTGTTACAGTAGAGTGCAGCAATACTTTCACGAATTTCTGGCAAGAAGAGCAGCTTCTCTTTGGCGAAGACCTTAAATTCAAAGCCGAAAATAGTAATTTTATTTGATGCTGACTGAAAGTGCCTACAGAGACGCAAACACTCCTTTTGATTAAATATGTACAGTTTTTATCTTTCACCATTGATATATTTTCTACGCATTTCCTTAGATGAATTTATTAAGTGTTTTGAACCTTAAAACGAGCCGACATTTAGCAACTGTGCTTGATATGCAGAGATTGAAAGATAAAATATTAAGAGATGCCGCCTGTACAAGGTTAGCCATTTTAACGAAGTTTTAAACGCATATTTTAGCAGCAAAAGCAGAGAAGATGGCCGCATTGCATTTACCATTTATTCATATGCATATATTTGCCTAAACAAAATATTTTTAGACTGAATCTTTTTGATGCAAAAATTAAAATTGATTTTTTAGCGGAACCCGTCTCACAGCCAAGCTATCTTCGTTATAAATTTGTGTTCAGGCTTTCTCTACTGTATGTGATAATTCAAAATCATGGGTATTTAATTGAATATAACTTTCAACACTGTATATGTTTGAAAGTGGCGAAACATTTTTTCTCATGAAACATGTATCAACAATAAGAAGAATGTAGTATTTCGAGTGCATCAGATGAAAGCCCTATTAATAAATTTTATTTTACAGCAGGTATTGGGCACAAGAGATAGAGCGAATAAGGGAATATACATTGTGAACTACTATGTCCACGCTGACAAGGCAAGTATGCGCCGCATAGAAACATTTATGTATGACAGCAATTCTATCCATGCACAACGGCATCATTCTGGGTATCGAAAGCATCTCAACCCTCACGTAGTCATGCCTTTGAAAAGAGCTTTCTCGGGAAGGCTTCTTTTCAATACAAAATATATGCGTAAGCCGAGACCGATGTTCTATAGAAGCAGAGGCGTTAATATTGAAAGGCCTATGACAGACAGGCTGCCATATCTTGAGGCCGCGACTCAAAAATACCTAAATAATATTTCCAATTACCTAAACAAAAAACTGCGCCATGCTCAGGTACAAACAAGAATAATGCTCATTAGGTACGATAAAAACCGAATGCACAGTCTCAAACAGAAAGTTTGCAACGAATATACAAATGCGATAGAATTGGCTGATTCTTTTAGACAGTATGTCAAACTAAACCAAAGGTCTGGCACTAAGAATATACTAATAATGAAGTGTCACAACAGCACAGCAGGACATCCTAAAATGAAATACACGATTCAAAAAGAGAGGTGCGGGCTTATAATAGCACTATTCTTGCACGATCCCAGTCACATGCAAGAGTATATTTTTAAATCCATAGTTGAAAATGAACGCGAACAAAGCGTGGTGAACGTACCTGGAGAATTGACTAAGCTTAGAATAGGAGCAATGCAGCATGCAATGGAATGCAATCTTAAAGATCAGACGAATGTGGGGTGGAATAGAGAGGGGAATTCCGTTAAAAACAACGACATCATAAAATAAATATTTAATTGACAGATAGAAGTCTTTTTTAAATTTTTTGTATTCCAACGTTAACTATTACAAAAGCTTCATTGCGCCTTTTCCTTTCAGAGCCTCGCTTCTTGTTGAAAATACTTTTGAAGAATAATTATTCAATGCACATATAATTGCATGGTGCGTTTCACAAACAAGGCTTCTCTACAGCTTGAGACTTTGGCACATCTGTTTTTAATTGTTTTATACGCGCCGCCCACGTCAATCTTTTTTATATGGCCTATATAATACTAAAGCCTATCACAACATATTTACAACATTTAACTTGTCTTGCAATTAGCACAAAGCAAAATTCTATGCAAAAAACCAATACGAAAATCCATATTTATTTATAGTAAGCCAGCAAATCTTTCAGTAGCAAGCTTGTGCCCTCGGAAATACACGATTGGTGTAGTGGTGTACTTTTTTATGCGCTGCCTGAGCTGTAGATCACTTGTGGCCACAATGTAGCATTGAAATTCTTGCGCACGTGACAAGATACAGTTATCTGCATATGTCCCCTTGTGCAGACACTTTAGGTTGTTTGTGTCCATGCTTTTTATCATATTAAGAGCCAGACGATGGACCCTCCCAAGCTTCTCTAGCTCCGCAAATACACATTCGGTTATGTACAACTGAACATCTGCGTTTAGACACTCCCTCAACGCATCCTCCGCATTGATCTTCTTACGGATGCAATCATTTATAAAATTTGTATCTAGTATGACTTGATATGGCGGCTTAAGAGCTCGGGAAGCGGAGCTTTTTTCCCGCTCATCCTCGGTTACTTCAAAAGCATCCTTGTCCATTTCTGTTTTTTCATCTTCAGCTTTTTTCTTTTTGTACGCCATTTTTTTAATGCTTTTTATTTTCGCTTTCTTTCCCATGGCTGAAAAATTATCAAAATTTAAGAGAATCGGCACAATATGAACAGTGCTATACTGGAATTACCTCCGTGAGTAATGCGATGTGGTGGAAAAAAACAGAAATAACTACTTTTCATAAAGATGGAATCTCCGAAAATGTACTTTTCAGAGGTTTTTTTAAAAATTAATTTCTTCTATGTAAAAAGACCGCATTTTATATCAAATGTGATTATCTAAAATCATAGGTATTTATTAAAAATAATTGTTAACACCAAATATTACGATATATAAGGCTACTCTAATATATGGAGTCCTTCGCAGGAAGGGCCTTAATGAGATTGTATTTTCAGCCTGCCAGACCTGCTATAGCTCACCCTAACAGAGATCCTACTATAAGGCCTTTCAGAACGGGCACAGGCAGAGAAAATGCCTAAATAACTTTCGCTTTCCAGCGCATCATTTTCGATTTTAAACTGATTTGTAAAATTTTCAAGCATTTTTGTTCTGTTATTGTGCACCAAAGAGTTTGTTTATTATTTTTTAATAGCATAGTTTCCTGAAAAAGACTAACTATTAGTTTTTTATCTCAGGCTTTTTATTGAAAATTGGCTTTTGTTTGTACTGTTCAGGATAAAATATTTCACTTGAATCTTGGGATCAATATTAAAAACGCATATCATACAAAGTGTCGTTTAAAAATTTTCAAAGCTTCTTATAAATAACCAGCGTTTAAGCTTCGTTTTTCACATAAATTTAGCAATATTAATAATAGGTATTTAATAAACTTGAAATTGGCTCAGGCTAAATTTATAAACGGAGGTTCCCGCGGCCACATATAGTATTTGCCCTTGTGTATCTAGACAATTTATTTGTTGTTTGAAGTGCCACAGTGCCTTTTCGCTGAAGCTCAGAGAGTCTAGAACCATCACATTGTACTGGGAAGCTACAATAAGAAGCTTATCGTATGCAACAATTTTACTGCAGTGCCACTCATTTATTTCATGCATCTCGAGATTGCCATCTTTCAGCTCGACAATTCTTCCGTTGGAAGTGGAGCAGTAGAGTGTTTTGTCCAAAAAGCAAATATCAGTCAGTGCCATTTTAGAGGTGAAACGGACTACATTCTTGGTTCTGTGATTGAAACGTACAATTGTGTCCAACGATTCAATATAAAAAGTATATTTTTCAGTGAGGAGCAGTTTTCTATAGGGGCAGTCAACACTGACTTCGTCCATTTGCGCTATTTTGCCAGTATAGATTCTTTTTGCTGTTCCTGCAGCCAGTGCGCCCTGGCATGCATATCCCTCTAAGATTTGGTCTGTGCACTCCAACAGTACTTTCCTGTCTTGCACATCGTGAATGCAGTTACCGCGAATGGCCATGGTGCTGTCCCCGGCCACTAGTGAATCGTAGTGATCGAGCTCGATCATTTTGTCATACGAGTATTCGACAAGCACGTTGGAATGAAGCAATGCCAAAATGCTGTTTGATAATACTGCGAGCCCGATAATTGTATCATCAAAATTCGCGACAATCTCATGCTCTGAATTTCCTATTTCACAGTATGTGACTGTTATTTCCTTCTCATTATCATGTGCAGTGCCCTCAATTGCCTCTTTTATTGTCCTATTGATCCGTTTTCCTTCAAAATAGAAAACGTAGCTCTGCTCCTCACCATATAGCGTATTTAAATATGTAGTGAACACGCTTGAATCAGCACTGCTGTCAATTTGAAATATTTCGGTCGTTTTTTCAGCATTATTGCTATTTTGCAGCTTTGCGAGAAGTACGTGCGCCATTACTGCAGCGCTAAAAATTTTTATTGAAGTTGTGGAGAAGTGCATTAAGACTGTTTGGGATATAAACGAGATTTTCGGAGTACCACAAATTAAAGACCATGATCGTTTTTTTTCAACAAAATAACTGAAAAATACCTATGAATTCATTTTACAAAACATAAATTGATATAAAAATGTTTGTATTATTTTAACTTCGTGCTCTATCATTTCTGCATTACTGTTGATCATTTTACAGCATAAAAAAATTTTTCTCACATTGTAAAATGTCATTTGATTCAAATCAATATAGCCTGCTGTATTCAGTAATCTTATGTATAAATACTATTGCACTTATATGTTTAATGAGCTTAGTTATAATTACTAGTGTTTGATAAATAATACAAGCTTAAATAATATGGCAGCATAAAAATGTGCAGTATTTCAGTACCATGAACTTTTTCATGGTATTTTACGGTGTATTTCATGTATTGGCAGCAAGTAGCTATATATTTGCAACGTCAGGTGGTGGTGGAGGCCTGCTTCATTTGTTTTTGGAGCTATTTGACAGCATTCACGAGCAGGCAGTTATTTTTCTCGACCCCTGCGAGGAATACTTCACCGGTGGCCTACTGAATGCCCTTTTAAATGCCAATCACATTCCAGGATTACTAATTTCTGATTTGGTCTTGTATGCAGCCAAGGAAAGAAATGATGTAGAAGCTAAATTTAGTGAATGCTATCGTACTTTTGCAGAAAAGAGCAACATGCGTCCACTTCTTGTAAAATTTGGGACAAAAAAGCATTCGAGCAAAGAAAGATATTTATACTCCCGATCATTTAAATTTTTAATTCTTGAAGTAGTTCCACACTATCACTTCTCCTCAGCAAATTTAGTCTCTGATTTCAGACTGATAAACCAACCGCCAGCAAAAATAGCCCTGATATGGATAGATAACATGGAAGCGTTAAACAACATCATCCATATCTTACGCTTCCTCGCAGAAAAGAACTTTACTAAGACATCAAGCGCAGAGTATTTGCAACATTTACAAATGAAGAAAGGCCAGACAAACGGGCTAGTGCCGTATGACAAGGCTCCTATCGCAAAGACTGGCAAACACAGAAGCACCTCTTTCATGAAGCATATTACAAACAAACATGAACTTTCATTTGAAATAGTAATTTCGTTGTATCTTGGAGTGTTCTTTATGTTAATTAGCTAATACTTTTCATTAGCATTAAGCTGTAGCTCAACACATAAATATCTTTGCGTGCATTCTATTACGCACATATTATACTGAAAGTGCCTCATCTTGTGCATTCGGCACTCAGAAGCATGCTTAACGTAGAATATAAATTATATCCTGTGCTTCTTGTATATGTTTGTCATGGCGGAAACATACGTAGATGCAGTTTCAGAAAACTTACTTTGCTATGCCTTTATGAGTAAGCCAAAAAAATTCTCCTAGCTATGAACCTATAGTGATATTCTTATTGTGTTCTTTTGCAAGGATGTATATTCCACTGCGGCATAAGGCCTTTGTTGAATATGCTGTATTTTCATAATATCTGAAATGATTTAAACTGGAGCATATGGACGCCACCCCGGCCAAAACTTTAAAAATAGTTCTAAAGCCACGACTGAGTGCTTAATATAGACGGATAGCACGCTTCTGAGCATTTTAATTAAATATTAAAAATATTAGATAATGTCAATACTGCTGTTTATTAAATTGCTCAGAAATAAACTATGCTATTTTATGTGCAAACACACACAAGCATTTAGACGTGCTTGCTGAACAATTTTAGTCTCGTAAAATATTTCAAAATTTTACTTCACATGGATTGGTACGAGCCAGGGGAGGACACATATACTCTCCTGGATGTAATATGTGCTGAGTGCTTGGAGGACAAAGTGATACTCGATCTTGGGTGCTCAACAGGAGAGATTTCGTATTCGCTGTGCAAAAATAATGTCGTTATTTCGCTCGATCTGAATGCCAAGGCGCTGGCTCAAATGCCGCGTATGAATACAATACGCAGTGATCTCTTGTCTGGAATACGCCAGTCCGCTATTGATGTGTGCATATTTAATCCCCCATATGTTCCCGACTTTGACTGTCCAATACTCGGTGGTGGGCACAGGGGTCGTGAGGTGATTGACCGGTTCATTGCAACAGTGTCCATTAGAATAGTGTATTTACTGATAATTGAGGCAAATGAGCCCAGAGAAGTGATAGCAAACTTTGCAGCGCGTGGATACCACGTCACAATAGCAAAGGTGCGCAAGGTTCTAGGGGAAACAATAGTCATTCTGAAAGGGGTGAGGATATGATGTCTCTGCTGCATTATACTTTCTGAGCATTACAAGGCTGTGCGCATCGCCTAAAACTATGAAAATGGGCACAAGGATCACACGAAAACCTCAATTAGCTATTCCTTGCTACCCATGCCAATTGCATTCTCAAATAAAATTACTTTGCTTACTTATAATGCCTCGATCGCCTTTAATAGAGGCATGCATAGCCACCATTTTTGTTGGACATGTCTCATTGCTTCTTCAGAGTATCGCGTAATCCACTGATATTTTATGACCATCTGTGTTTAAATTTAATTTTTAAGTAGATTTGTATTCATTGTTCGATTAGCAACGGTATCAAAACCCAGCAGTATTTTTTCTTTGCACCGTGCGCCTATTGGGCCTAGCATTCTGCGTTTTGGTTGGCTGTGTTTTACCACCATTGCATATATACTCGAGAAAATCATATACCGGGGCCTCCGTGTGTTTAGAGTCTCTCCATGCATCTTGATATCGCTTTGTAAACCATGTATTAAAATTTGCGTTGAAGAATAGCGTGCTTGCATATTTTCTATTCGGCGCAAGACTTAATACCGTTGTGGCTGTTGTATCATTATTAGACTCGTTTGGAAACAAGCCTAAAAACTCCTTGTTCCCAAGCCCCACATATTTGTTTTGAAGGGAAAAAAGTGATTCTAAGCATGGTATTCTGTTTTCTGGGCGCATATTCATCATTGTATGTATCCGCTGCCTGCTAGCAAAACTGCCTATTAATGATTCAGCACCTTGTGATGCATGTGCCCTTTTAGTTTTTTGAAATCCCAGAATTTTTGCTGGATGACTGTTCACGTAAGAAAGTGAGTTTAAAATGCTGTCAAAATAGCTTATTTCTTTTTTCTCACTGGTCTTATCAACGGCATAAGTTTCAAATGTTCGCCCGTCATAAAAACACAGATAATTTCCGTATGCTGAAATAGCCTGTACACTCCCCCCAACTCTTTCTATTTTGGTGCATCTCAGATTGGCTTTATTAAACCAGTGCAAAATGTTTTTTTGCTCTCTGATCAATATGTACTTTTCGAGAAGAAGCATGCGGCTGTTGCTGCAGCAGGTATCGATCTTGAGCATCACATCATCGGATAGCCCCACTACACAAAGCATTCCCGTCGCCGTCATTGCAAAAAGATTGTGCTCATCTTTTTCTAGCTGCACAATTTTCGATGTGCAGTCAAAATGTGCCACACACTGTCCCCTGAACACCTTATACAAATAGTTTTCAATTGAAAAATAGAGGCCATGTGATGTGGATGCAATGCACTGGCATTCGTGGCTGATGCCTGTTTCCTCCTGTCGCTGCTCATCAAATACTAACAGCTGGGCTGGTGTGAGAACATATAAATAAAAATCAACATCCATATCACAAGACCGGATACTTATTTCTGAGCAGCTGTACGGACTGTATATGTAGATCATTCGCTTTGAGCGAAAGAATATCTGGTGCCCCTGGATACGCACCTTTTCCACAAACTCGGGGGTGCATATTTTCATTGTTTTAGCCTGACTGAGCCCAATAAAGTTTTGGAGGGCCGTGTACTCGCTGCTTTTATAATCAGACGAAATGCCAACTTTAGTTATGTGTTCAGATACAAGTCTTTTTTGGCTGTTCTCTTTAAAGGTCGGGATGTTGCATCTTATGAAAATAGTGAACACAGTGTTATCGTAATTGCCGACAACAAAGTAGTCTGCGCTGCATTCAAATATGATCTGTGCCAAGTGTCCCAACGACTGCTCCCTGGAAAGACTCTGTGGAGCATCATGGAATTCGATGCGCCTTGTGGCGATTGAACGGTTTTTGTATCCTACGCCCTCTGTAAAGAAGGGATGCGTGGTATTTTCTTGCTGCGCGGTTTCCTTGTTCAGATTTGGCAGCACTATCATGGATTCTTTAGCAGCCTTTCTTTAAAATTTTGTTCAAACATTTAATTCTCTAGATTCTGGACACATTAATGGCTACAAACATACCCTATTCTACATGGTGTGCAGGGCAAAGGATGCTATATTTGTATACGTCTTGCCGCATTTGTTTTAAAAAATTTTAATGCTTTGAATATTCAAGTGTCTGCATTTTTGTTTTTGGATAATGCTTGATAGCGTTGGCTAAAGTTTTTTAATCGGTTTGTGCATGAAGTGATCAATTTAAAAACCTGAAAAGCTATTAGAGAAAGAAGATTTAATAAGACATATAATATTTCACTGTTTTGAGCATTCTTATTCGAAATGCATCTGCAAACGACAATATCTTCAAGAATGAAACAAAGCCCTTTGCTTAGAATTAATATGATGGCAGTCACTCATGTATTTCAATGATCTTGTCATAGATAAACGAGGTTGGTATATAAATTCTCTTATTTTTAGATCTTAGCTGGCAGTACCACAGGCTTGTGCTTTTTACTATTCCGCTGTATTTGTCTATTGAGGTCTGGGTGCCTGCTTTCAATGGGGATGTGCAGAGCACGATCATGCTTTTGTACAGCTTTTGGGTAAGGGGCCTCGATATATCACTGTTCCCCAGAACCTTCTTGCCAAATAATCTATGGTCAAATAACTTGAACAGCGAAAACATGGGCTTTTGTGGAAAATATTTTATTAGAAGGGCCATGGTCGATACACGGAATGAAGAAAAGGTCGACTATCCTCCATGAAAAACTTTTGGTTGCGCCTATCCATGCCCACACATTCCTCAGGCATGTCTTTCTATTGCATTCCCCTTAAATATACTTAGTTTTGCAAAGTGAAGTCTAATGAACAATACTCATTGGCCTTTTTATGCATATTAAATGCATATAGGGTGGTACCTCACAGTAATTCGTGTATTTAAGCACGAAAGTAAGCAGATATTTGAAAATTAGAGAATTTAGCCTGCAAAACAGGCGTTTGATTAATCCTGTGCACTTTAACTGATTTTCAGTGCACAAGAGCCCCTTAAACTGATAAATCGCACATTAAAGGAAGATAAAGAATATTTATTTAAAACACGATTATCTTGCACTGTTGATATGTGGGATGCCACTGCTGGTATTTACTGTTTCTCGTAATACAAAAAGCCAATGTCTGCCTTTTCTCAGAAGCGGCTCTATGACTGCTGCTTTTTCTTATTTTCATCGGTAAAGGGGCAGTGCACACGATAGTGCTGGAGCATATTGTCTTTACGGCTGAATGTTTTCGAGCACTTGGCATTCAGACACGTAAAGGGCTTTATATCCGTGTGAATGATGTAGTGGCGTTTAATTCTGCTCAGGCTCGGGAATTCCTTTCCACAGGCTGCTCCAGGGCAGATGTAGTTGCCTGTCTCAAAATTTAACTTGAAAATTCCCTCATTAAAGTCATTGAAGCTTCTAAAGACACCGTCATGTGGATCCACCTTCTTTTTCGACGCATGTTCTTTCGCTTCTTTATACTGCACGTCCTTTCCAAAGTTCTTATAGTCTGGCATCTCTGATGCAATCCGCGCAGCCTCTCTCAGATAGTAAAGGGACGACTTCTTCGGTGAAAATGGGGGCTCATAGCGCTTTTCTGACGGATAGACGCCTTTCTCATAAATGTCCATTTTGTCGGCCTCCTCAGCAGCCACATATCCGAGCTCTTCCAGCGCATTCTTTCTGTGACTCTTGGTGTACTCCATGTGGTTGGCATAGTTCTCTGCCTCGTAATCAGAGTCGCTGAAATTTTCCTCTTTTTTCGTCATGCGCATGATCTTCTTTGGAGCGTCTTCTGAATGAGTTTTTTTTATCATGCGAGTTTTTTCATTTCTATCCTTTGATTTTCTGTTGCTCCCTCGCGCATCTGCAAGCTTGTCGCTGCTTGATCCACTGCTTTCCAGTGAACTATTGTTTGAGCGGTTATCGGTTGGCATTATACACTAAAGGGCTTCTTTATTTAAAAGCTCGTAAAGGAGGTTTTACGCCCCTTTGAGAGCTTCGATTGGCCGAAGATGTAGAAATAGAAATAGGGGTTTCCTGGTGCTGCATCCCTTTAATAGGAGAAGTTGTATTATAGTGAACTCGTGCCCTGTGTCCAAAATATTTGAAGCTCTCTCATGATATGTGGATCATCATTACAGAATTTCTTTGAATATTCACAGAGCGAACTAACGAATAAATCAACCATTTAAGTGTATTATTTTTATATGAAGTGCACTTTTCTAGCCCAGATTCATCTGATTACTGTTATTTTTCCATTTTTTGATTATTTCTTTGAAGAATAAATAAGTACACAGATCTTCGCATTTCAATCTCAATTTCAACGGAGCGAGAGCTATAGCTTTATTATTATTTTATATGCTCTTCTTACTGTATAAATTGATCTTAGTTTATGCATTATGCTTATTATAGAAACGAGCTCAAAACACCTGGAGCGGGGCAGTATTCCGATGGGGCTATACAGTATTGGGAATATGCTTGACGAATCGACTCTTATTTGTGAATTTCACTGTGAAGAGAAGGTTGTTCTCTCAGGAGTGATTGAAATCTCGCAAAACAGTCTGATTCGTATTTACAAGTATCACTTGTCTGATAAAAGTGAATCTAGAGGAAAGTATAAAACTTTTGTGCTGCCCAACAAAGAGTTTCACAATCTCTATGAGCACATTATTATGGATGATGAGACAAAATACTCTCTTTTAGACTATTTGCTCAGGAGTGAGTTTATAAATAGGCAACTCGAACACCACAGGTTTCCTTGTGCACCCAAAGGCGGATGCACCATGCTGCTGCATGGCGCGCCAGGGATGGGCAAGTCCTCACTGTGCCGTGCTCTTGCCCAGAAGTATGCAATTCGGGTACAAAAGGAGATGTGCCTCGCCGAAATAAACTGCAGCCATCTTATCAGTAAATTTTATGGAGAATCATTGAAAATAATTGCTGATATTTTTCTCAATGCAGACGCTCAAACTGTTTTTATTTTCGATGAAATCGAATCACTCGTTCTTAGGCGCCAAGCTACGCTTTCAAAAAATGAACCTCTGGACACACTGAGAATCTTGAATGTCCTTCTCAGCATTATGGATCAAAGGAGGCATATTATGCTGTTTACTTCTAACTTTAAAGACGAGCTTGATCCTGCGTTTCTAGACAGGTGCGACATTGTTTTTCAAGTGCAGGCATTAGAACCTGAAAAAATATACGGTCTCATTGTTTCCATTACCAGAAACATTGTGCAATGCGGAATCTTCGCCCCAGAGACTTACGTTATGCTCGATTACCAGACGGTCTCTGAGGCGTGTCCTGTGCACCAAGCCGGCTCAGTGGCTGTCAGCAAAATTCTTTATCGAATTTCACAAAAGCTTGTTGGCTACAGCTGCCGAAAAATACAAAAGCTCTTTTGGCACTGTATTTCTGAGCATACCAAAAACATATACGATTTGCTGCAAGCGGTAGAAAGGGCCCTCGACAGGGACGCAAAGAAAGCAACACACCATAATTAAAATATTAGTAGCAAAATCATATAGTTGGGCAAAAGGCGTGCTTGGGACTTTTGAACCTGATTTTAAAAAGAGAGTCATATCAACGGATGCCATTGTATTGTAGAGTAGGGTGTTCATCTGAGCCTGCGCGGCTTTTATTTCTGTTCGATTTTTGTGGGCATGCGCATTGATCAGGATACTGAAAAGTGAAGCACAAGGAACCTGGCTTCCTATGATTTCTTTATTTGTTGCTTTTGGTGCTTCTTTTCAGTTTTAAAGGTGCATTGTACGGCCCTGTTCCATGTTCCGGGAAAATACGGTCTTCCTAGGCTGTTAATTAAAAAAATTTTTAATAGGAATAATCAAAAAGGAAGCACATATTTACTTAATCAAGCACCCGTTTCTTTTTAAGGAGATTTATGCAAAACCATTAACTGTACAAAGCTGCATTTATTTTCACACAAACGCCACTATCTGTGGCTCTAAGAATTTCACAGTAGCACTACGATCAAATCACTATTATAAGTTAGATTTAAGGAGCAGAGCGGGTTACAAATATATGTGCAGGCCCGCTGAACACAGGTACATGATTTTATAAACCCAGTGTTTTTCCATTTCAGTCCTGGGATTCAATGCTTGCTTGTGCATCGCTGCCTTGGTCAAGTATTAAAATACACTGATTAATAGACTTAGCTATTTAAAGGTATTAATAAAACGAATGCTCGTGGTTCAAGTGTAAGACCATTGTTCTAAAAATAAATAGACCTGTCATTATATCCGGCACTAGAACATAGTGCTTTGCGGGCTATTATTGTCCGTATGTTCCAAAACAAGGGAAAGCAAGCACTGTTTAAACAAATTTTCAAATTCTATTTTTGTCAACACAACATAGAATAATAGTGAATCTTAGAATAATAGTGAATTTATTTATCACTTCAACAAAATGAAACTTTTCCTAGTAAAAAGGGTTAATCATAAAACAATATAACGAAGCTCGATAAAAATGAGGGGTACAGACAACGAAAAGACCAATTCTGAAGAACCACAAGAAGAAGCAACTAAAACAGAAACGGCAACAATAAATCTCACACAAGAAACAGAAGAAACAAAAATATTAGCAGACACA
>JALPMN010000630.1:0-45437 GCA_024243835.1 Enteropsectra breve | reverse complement strand
AACACATGTAGATGCACTAGGATTTATGCGCTAGAAATATGTGCTTGATACAGTTTTTAATGAAATATTTGCCCCCAAAACCCGCAAAAAGGGGGTGGGCTAAACTTTTGCGACGGACTGTACTAAACCATTTTAATTAATGCAAATGCTTAGTTTATATATAGAAACTACTTTTGCTTCTTATGCTCCTTGTACTCTTCGTACAGTTCCTTTATTTTACTCATTCCACTGAACTTTCCCTCATTAAAGTTGGCGATCAGCTTGTGCATTACATTCTTCATGTCTTCCCTGATAATTTCCCATGTGAACTCCTTATAGACGTAGATATCTAAAATAAGCTGATTTCCGGCTGTGTTGAATCTTTCGCATGCGCAAAAGATGTCAATCAGCTCTTCACACAGAGCCTGGTTGTAAATTTTAAAGATCTTTAATTCCTCGTAGTTTTCGAGGTTAAATGTGTCTCTAATGTCTGCAATCAGTGACAGTATCCATTTTTCAGGCTTGTAGATATACTCTTGCTCCATCGCATAGTTGACGTTGAGGAGATCCAGTATCAGTGTTCGTGCTTGGACGATCTTGTGGTGCATCATCTTCGCGATATATTCATTTGCAGCTTCTTTCTCAACATATTTTAGAGTATGCAGAAGCAGCTGCATTTTTTGTTTTTTAAACGGCGATTGTTCTGCAAATTTATTGCTGGCTTTCTCAATGTAATATTCGATGAGTTGCTTTTTGTGGTCATCCTCAAATTGCCCGATAATTGCTTCTATTTCTTTTGTGGTACCTGGCTGAGGCATTCTGAGACACAAACAAATGTTTTTTAGCTGTTTTACAGAAGATTGAAATGAAAATTGAAAAGATTCGTTTCATTATGATCAAGATTTGCAGCCCACACTTTATTGTAGATACTAAACAGCCTATTAAATGCGCACAAATAAGATACACATGTAAAACAGTGCAACAAAATAGACTTAATATGTGCTATATAAGGTTAATTAGCATATACAGTCTATCAGATTACTGAGTAACTTTATAAGATTGGGTTTTAAATTTTTTACTCTAATTTTGCTTCTTTGATCAAGAGAAGCAGGCTTTAAATGACAAACGCTTTTAAGCATGCAAATTATAGCATTTTGTTCCTTCTTAAAAGCCATTGATCACTAAAATACAATTCTTATGTGCTTATCTCAGTTCCATCATTGAGTGGCGATTCTCTCAAGGGTTTCGCTGGTATTTGTTTACTGCTGCCAATTTTATATCGTTAGACTATATTCCATCGAAATAAAAATACCCTTGATGGAAAGCAATGATTCTAATTTTTCATCTGTATACTTTGGAGAAAACAGAAAGGACAAATGCATGCGCATGCAGGAAAAAATAAGAAAGAACAGTGAAAGAGAGCAGAGCATTCTTGGGCTGTTCAGCACGCTTGAAGATGAGTCTGGGCTGATGGATCTTGATGAGTACAATGCGGATTGCTCCAAAAGAAGGAAAAAGCACATGAGCACCAAAAGCTATGATTTCAAGGGAGCAAGCGACAAGCAGTTTAGAGAAGACATGGAGGAGATCAACAGCGAGCACCGGGCAGAGAAGTCCACAGCAAAAAGAATGAATGAGTTTGAGAGAAATGACAGTGTAATTTTGTATATGAACAACAAAAAGTATAATGGCACAATATTTCAGGTGAACTTCAAGGGTATTGTTGTTAAAACGCATGACAGGAAGAAGATAAAACTCAGCTGGGAGAATATCGATAAGAGCAACATACACATTGAAAAGTACAGTGATGTTCACACTGACGAAGAGAATTCTGATCATGATGATTAAAAATACTGAAAGATAATTAATGTGGTGACCAAAGCGATGTGCTTTAGTAGTCTTTGTGTTTTAATTATCATTGTAAACTGTTTTTAATAGCAAAGACAAAAATTTATACACTAAATGCAATATTATTTCTTGTAAAAATCGCATGCAAGTTTTTATTTTTTAAGACTATAAATGCCAATCAACCACGTTGTTATAATATTTTTACTGCAAATGAAGCATTTTATCGACTGAATGAATTTAGGTTAGTAAAATATGCGTTGTGTTGGGCACGATATTAGACTACGTAACAAAATAGTCTCAAATGCAAAGTGAACCAGCTAAATCTTTCATTGAGCCTTTGAAGTACGAGGCATCTGGTTAAGTCATTGTTATATCGTTGCTATTCTCGTGTGTTTGGTCTAACTGCAGAAGTTTATTTCAGAGACAACAGCTGAAACTGAATTTCTTTATTCAACTCTTATAATTCGTTGGCCAAAATTAAATGTTTCATGGGTATGTGAAATGGAAAAATCATCTGCATAGTAATGAAACTGCAGAGCATGCTGGGTGCATTTCTTCTGCATGAGAAGGTTATTTCTAATGAAGATACGCTTAAACGGTATAAGCCGTACTGTGGCCCTAGCTACAAGTATACGCCAGCTGAGCACAAACTCAAAAAGCTCATTGCCATTTTCAGGCATGGTGACAGAGCTCCACTGAAGAGCGTCTCGAAAGAATGGGAAAAAAGGTTGTGCAAAGAATGCACCGACGGAAAATGCAAAAATGTGCAATGCAACTCGGGCCTTTTGAGCCAAAAGGGATACACCCAAGCCGTTAAGCTTGGAGAATTTATAAACAAACACTACCTCTCACAGCTTGATGCCTCGAGTAAAATTGATGCTTATCACACTCCAGTGAATCGCACGCTCTCGACTCTGTTGGGGGTTCTCGAGGGAATGAAAAGGGAAAATACTCATACGGAGGAAAAGAATGAGCTTATTCTAAACAAAAATAACGCAGCGCTGCGTGATTACATCATAAAATCTGATGAGAGTGTGAGGAAGAGCAGTGAGGTACCCGTTGATTATCCAGTATTCGATGGATACATGGCCAACTTTTGCAATGATATTTCAGTTAACTGCAACAGTTACAACTGCGAAACGGCACAAATAGACAATATTTTGAAGTTAGAAATGCTTGGATATCAAAATTTGATGAAGAACTTCCAGAAAAGCTTTCTTTTGAACAGCATTTCATTTGCACCCTTTGCAGTGGAACTAGAAGGGCTGATGGAAAAGAGCAGTCCTGTTGTATTAATGTCAGCCCATGACTCGTCCATTTCAAGAATACTCAATGGCTTAAACATCAAAGATTTTGATATTCCGCCGTATGCTGCATCGCTTTTTATCGAAATTTTGGCTGATAAAAATAAGAATGACGTGGTGAGAATTAGCTACAATGATGAAGTAGTTGAATTTGGGCTGAAGAAAGAAAAAGAAATGACAATGAGTGATTTCAAAAATTATATTCGGATGTTCAGCTCTAGTGAACCTGAAATAAATAAGCTTGCGAAACAATTTCAAAACAATAAAAACCCAGACTATAAATCATACAAAGGAAAGATACTTGCACTGCTTCCCAATAAGGAAAACATGCTTTTCCAAAGCCAGCCAATGGAAGGAATTGTTGATTTGTCATCATTCCGTGTTTCTAAAAGCCAGCTAATTAATGCAAACGGCATGACAGGCAATATTCTCAGTAGTATAAATAATATGCTGCATATGAAGTTAAATTCAAATTTGATAAAAACCAAAAATAACGACTCCAGAATAAATAACATTTTGGGTTTTATAGACACCGTGATAAGTGAAGAGGGAGCAAGAAAAGATAGCAAGCTGCTTGGAGCATCACTTTCAGGCATCCTTGGCGAAAGCCTTAGGCCTCTGGAGGCCAAATCGTTTGTTGTTCCCGTTGGTTCTTGCAATGAATATCAACCGCGGGTAACTTATGTGCCAATTCCACCACAAGAGCCAACTGTAGTGAGGATAAACCCTGTACAAACGGGCCCAAAGGGCTGTTCCTCTAGTTGTGAAAATGATGAGCTGCTGAACATGGAAGAGGCCCCCTGCGCCAGGCAAACAACATGTAGTTCCGCAAACCAAGCGAAGACGTGTGCTGCTGTTAAGGCTAACAAATGTGAACAAGAAGAAGATGAAGAACCTGAATGTAAATGCAAAGAAAAGTGCGCAAAGACCGAAAGCGAGTGTGATGCTAAAAAGCCTAAAAAAGTGTGTGATGATGATGATAAAATTGACACATGCGAAAACCTGAAAGGTGGATGTGAAACAAAGTGTGGCAAAAAGCAAAAATACAAAAAAGCTAATGCATGTAATGAGTGTGATGAAGATTAATGAGAGGTTGCATGTAATTCGGAAGGATATTTTTCAGGCTTTGAAAAAGCTTGGAAAGAATAGTAAGAAAAAGGAAAAATCCAAAAATGATTTAATTAAATAAAATTGATTCATTCGATCTTATATTTAGACCCTGTCAGCAGGTTAGATTGGTGCATTCTCATAAGAGCTGATTTATTCTAAAGTTTACATATCATGTTGAAACTTATAATCCCTTTAAACCGTTTATTTTGATTTGAACTACAAATTTAGATAGTTCAGAAATAAAAAGAGTTTGCTGTTTGAAAGCTTACAGCATGGGCGCTTTGGTTTGAATACACCTTGTTTTGTGCTTTTTGACAAACATTTCTGCAGGGATACACACTCTCAGCCTAGAATGCATTAGAACTATATTTCATACAGCGATTTTAATAAATGTGTTCGAGTCTTAAAAGTCATCAAGCTTTGATGAAACGAAGAGCTATTTTTAAACCTGTGAATTTTTTATTTAATATCTTCACTTAAAAGAGTATCAATAATTTCTGGTGGTACTATAACAGTTTCACTTAGAATCTTTTTGTACATCACAAGATTATTACTTTTTATGTCTAGCAAGCAGTCGTGGCCCCGAGAAATCAGGCTTTTATATAGTGAATGGAATGAAGTAAATTCCTGGTATATTGGGATAAAGTTTGTCTCGATTACACGGTACATTAGAATACCAGGGCTGCATTTAAATGTGGCCAATGCTAGCTTTTCTCTATATGCCGTCAGTGCCCGTGCAGTATCTTCACGTGGAAGATCCCTTTTCCTTTTCCTACTGGCGACTTTAAACGCGATCCAATCTAGAAGGTTGTATTTTAATTTAGGATTTTTATATAGGCACAGCAGCAATATACCTGTGAAATATTTCGGCTGGGTGCCGTGCAAAAGCTTATCAAACATCTCTTTGATAAGATCATTATCTGCATGCACCAGCGAGATTTTAATCAAGAAATAAACTGAAGACAGCTTGGCCTCTAGACGATCTTTCTCATCAAACCTGTTGTCCAGATATCTCAAAATATGCCCAAAATAGACTGCAAAGAATCTGTTTGATAAACGCACTTCGCTGGATTTGTGCAGCATGCCCAACGAGCATTCTATTCTTGTTGCTGCACACCATTTCTCGACATCTTCTTGTGTGAGGTTCAGCGGCATGGCACTATCTTTAAGTCCCAAAACAAAATATCCAGTATTCCATATTCTTCCCTTAGAAAAAGTCTGGTTAAACATTGCAGTGAGATTTTCGCTAGGTATTTTGGTAAACAGCTTGGGTATTTCTTTTAAATAACACAACGCTACATCATCATGTTCGTATTTCTTCGAGAACTTTTTTGATAGCAGATAATGATAGCAATTTTTACTTGACAAAAGATGGCTCGACCATACTCTTCTTTTCAATATACCGCCAAGAAAATCTGTCGTTTTCTTGCTCAAGTCCGCGGAGAAAAACAGTGATGGGTCATCTTTGTAGTTTACAAATATGAACTCCAGGAAATCCCAGCTCTTATTTTCATCCGCAGCGGTAAGTAATTTCTTAACTGAATGAAGTTTGTTTTGTCCCCCTAAATAGGCTAACCAAATATCAATAAGAGGGCGATTTTTGCATATTTGATTGAGTGCGTAGCAGTGGATGAAAATTTCCTTAGAAACATTCCTATTATAAATGGTATTTATATAGTAAAATAGAGGAATAAGAAAGGCTTCCATCATTAGAAACTTCAGGCTCTTTTGTATTTCTTCATCATTACTATTCGATAATTTAGCGATTGTCGGAACAGCTAGCTGGAATGGATATTCTTTTTGGCCAAGCATTTTCTTCTCCAATTGGCTCTCCAATTTATTTTTGGCACACTTTTTGAGCCAGAGCCTTAGAAAATGCATGTCCGTTTTGTCAACACTATAAAGATAATGAACGATACAAGCTGCAGAGCTTTTTATGATGGCGCTCAAGTTGACATACTCCCCCTTTCTACAACTTTCTGAAAACTCCCTATAAAATTCACGTACAATTACGGAGCCAGGAGGCAGCTTGCAGCCATGCACCCGGCTGTAGTTGGCGTAGTTGAGGCCGTTGCATTCTTTTTCAAAGATGCTTGCACAAAAATAGCTGAGAAACTCCTTTTTTGAAGGGCCAAGAGCAAAATATATTTCATAAAGTATTTCATATACGACTTTAAAGTTACAGATATTCTTAGGATGTACTGAGCTGAAAATTGTAGAAAGAAGGTGCTTCGAAATCACGGAATTGTCTAGCCTGCCTCCAATTTCGGTTAGAAAGTCCATCCTTAGACTCCGGCCATAAAGTTTGCCGTATTTTATGAATTCTAGCAAATCCAGCAGACACATGTTTAATTCAGTGGCTGTGTCCATGCAGGAAACATAAAGCCGAAGACAAAGCTTGAAATATTCGCTGCTTATTACTTTTGGCTCAGTGTTTAATAGTTTTTTGCATGTAGCCACTGGAAGCCTCAGGAAATTTAGTGATTCTACAAAATCCATTTTGATAGCGGCTGAATAGTCAAGGAGCCAGTATATAAATGCTTCATTATTGAAAAAATTTCTCCGAAACTCTCTGAGATGCTCCATAGGCTTCAATTTTGTAACAGTTTTTCATAATTTGCATTTAAATTCTCTCTCCACGTGCTTACTGATATTTTCAGTGAAGCCGTTGCGCAGTGGAATCCCGAAGTGCCTTATAAGACAAGTAGAGTGATAAAAGGCAGCACACTCTTCTTTGGGGCATTCAAAGTAAAGATAAAACTGATCATTCTGCAAGCTTTGTCCGAGAAAGCCATTATTTTTGAAAAGAATGCTATTTTGCTCGTCATACACAAGCTTGTCATTACACAGCCGGCAGATATTATTTTTACTAGTTTGCAAATGCTCCGTGTTTAGTTCATCTTGTTTTAGTAGCTCAAATGCAGAAAGTATCTTAATGAGTAGCAGCACTCCAATAAGCATAAGCGGGGTTCAATATCTGATTATAAAATTTTTATCAAAAAATAAAGATATTGACATCTGATGCTAAAATTCGCGCAATTTCTTATGCTTTGGAAGCGCAGCAAAAAATAAAAGAAGGCATAAAGTTGAAACTCTTTCTTGTATGCCATCACACAACCTTTAGTTGCAGCATCCAGTATCTTGCGTCTTATTGCCTTACAATAGGCAGCTAGTTTTTTACAAAAATTCTCCTTTTTCATAAAAATTGCTCCTTTAACGACAAAATGTCTCCTTTATACAAAGAAATAACATCTAAAATTGAGCAAAAATACACATTTTTGATAAGAGTTAAATAATCTCATAAGCTGTGTAATTTGTTTCCTATGAAGCCAGTATTTAACCACGCTAAAATATTTGATCCTCTGCAACAACCAGTCATCATAATCGGTTCTTCATAGCAGTATTTCAATAAATCCTTACATAAATTAAAGACTAGCTTTTTAACGATTACACGTTCATGACCTTAGAAAATAAAAGATGAAAAAGCAAATATGCCATAAATTATAAATATTGGACTTATATGTGTTCTGTCACCATTTTCGGCATTGCCCCGCACTTCCAAATAATAATTCAACCACCTACAAAAATAAGCAGCACCTGTGCAGTACATGCTTCTTTAGAGTCTAAAATGATTTTCATATGCTAAGTTTTTATGAAAAATTTAAACTTTTTAGCGCCCTCAATGCAGTACCAAAGTCTTGAAGATATGGATCCGGAAATTGATGAAATAATAAAAAGCGAAGAAAAGAGACAAAATGAAAGCCTTGAGCTGATAGCAAGCGAAAATTTTACATCTGTGGCCGTCATGCAGGCAAACGGGACTATTCTCACAAATAAGTACTCAGAAGGCACCGTAGGGAACAGATACTATGGGGGAAACGAGTACATCGACATGATTGAGTCGCTCTGCAAGAAAAGAGCACTCGAGCTTTTCAAGCTTGATCCTGAGGAATGGGATGTAAATGTCCAGCCACTTTCAGGATCTGCGGCAAATCTTGCTGTGTATCTTGGACTCGTAGGAAAAGATGGAAAAATAATGGGTCTTGATCTCGCCGCCGGAGGGCATCTAACACATGGCTTTAAGACTGCAAAGAGAAAGGTTTCTGCATCAAGCATTTTCTTCGATTCCAAGCTTTACAGCGTTGATTCATCAGGCATAATCGATTATGACACTCTTGAAAAAAATGCCAAAGAATTTAAACCCGATCTTTTGATTTGCGGAGGAAGCGCCTATGCCCGCGATTTTGACTATGCGCGTCTCAGGAATATCGCCGAACCAAGCTACTTGATGATGGACATGGCGCACATTTCAGGATTCGTGTCGACTGGAATAATGAAAAATGCGTTTGAATACTGTGATGTTGTTACTACAACAACACACAAGCTGCTCCGTGGGCCGAGATCCGGCATGATTTTTTACAGAAGAAATAAAACTATTACGGTTGATGGATCACCTAAGAAAATTGATATCAAAACTAAAATTGATCTAGCTGTGTTTCCAGGGCTGCAAGGAGGCCCACACAACCAAAAAATAGCCGCACTAGCCGTTGCTCTCAAGCAGGCGCTTTCGGATGACTATAGAACATATGCTATGCAGGTTCGCCAAAACTGCGAGGCAATGTGTGATGAGCTTGTAAAACTAGGCTATAAAATGACAACTAACGGCTCCGACTGCCATCTTCTTCTTATTTATATGCAGAATGTCGGAGCAAACGAAGTATCTAATCTGTGCGAGCTTGTAAATATCTCTATTAATAAAAACTGTGTTCCAGGAGACAAATCGGCGCTGACCCCATCAGGCATCAGAGTGGGAACACCAGCTCTGACATCTCGTGGATTCGATCAAAATGATTTTGTGTCTGTTGCTCACTTACTTCATGAAGCGATAATGCTAGCCAGGGAAATAAGCAAAGAATCTGTGAGCGAAGGAGGCAAAGTACAGACCGATGTTTTTATTACAAAAGCACTTGCTAGCACAAAGGTCAAAAATCTCAAAGAAAAAGTAATATCGATAGCAAAATCCAAGCAGCCAGTTCCCCGTGTGGTTTATCGCAACGAGTAAAGTTTTGGTCTATAAAAATGACTCATTTGCATATATTTATAAAGCTGTTTAATATTTATTCTTTGTATGAAATAGTTATATATTCATTATAAAGTTGTTAAAGAGAATTATGTAATCTATTTTTTCATCCCTCTTGGTATCTGCTATGTTGTAAGATTTGAAACTGAAATAAAAACTTCAGATTTTATATGATTGGTTTGTTCATGGCATTTTTACGTGTAATGATAGAACTTTTGATAATAAATGGCTCATCTCTAAACGTTTTTTGAGGGAAATATCGTGTTTTGTTGAAGAATATGCACTGACAGTGTCTCACCTTATAGATTTGTGAGGGGAGTGTTGAATTTTTTATCCTAAAACAGGGAAAGACAGTGAGCTTTTATGTATGTCTATAAATATAGTATGCATATATTGCATTTAATTGCTAAATTTTCATTTAAGTGGCGATATTTTCAAGCCCATGGAAAATTTTGATTTTAGAGAGACCAAAGGCACGATAACACTCGTATTTTACACAAAGCCTGGCTCCAATGAGGCCCAAGAGATAAAGCTCATCGATGAAACGACCGTTGAAGCTAATGGGCAGCAAATAAAACTCTACAAGCCCGTGAGAGACCTACAAACTAAAATATTTGCAAAATATGTAGAAGCACAGATGACTAAAGAGAAGAGTGAAAGCTGGTATAGCTATAATGGAAAGAAAAGTGATGTTGCACCTAAGATGTCTCCTTATGAGAATCTGGAAACACCCTCACAGGCTGACCAAGACATGATGGAGGTGATCCAAAATATCTACAAAAACGGAAATGATGAGGTAAAAAAGGCAATGGATAAAAGCTTCCTCGAGAGTAAAGGCACTGTGCTGTCAACGGACTGGAGCAAAGTTGAGAAGCGAGATTTTCAAAATGAAAAAAGCTGTGAAAAATGAACGAATCCTGTGCTACTGCATTTGAAATATCATCTTACTGTTAAGCGTAATAAAATAAGTTTTTACAATTTAAAAATTTTCAAAAAAAATTTATTTTGATCTCAAATGGCAGAGTTCAGCTTAGCACCGATGCTCAAAGTTACCAATCCGCACTTTAGGCTTTTCATGCGGGAGATCTCACCGAAGACTCTCCTTTTCACTGAAATGATTGTGAGTTCAACTGTTGTTCATGTCACGCCCGAGAAGCTGCGTTTCATTTTGGGAGATGCGGACCACAACACCGTTGTGCAGATCGGCGGCTCTGATCCCGAAGAGGTGGCTGAAGCCGTAAAAATAGTAAAGGAGCTGGGCTGGAGGCATTTCAATCTGAACTGTGGATGCCCGTCTGAACGGGTGCAGCATGGCAAATTTGGTGCAATTCTGATGAAGGAGAAAGAAACAGTCGCAGATATCATAAATACGGTGTATAAAAAGACGGGTGTCATCATATCTTTAAAAATAAGGTGCGGAGTTGATGAATTCGATTCTTACAAGTTTTTCCGTGGGTTTGTTGAATACATTAAAAATAGCACGCCCTGCAACAGATTTTATGTGCACGCCCGAAAGTGCTGGCTAAAGGGTGTTAATCCAAAGCAGAATAGAACAATACCCCCACTGTGCTACGATTTTGTCTACAACCTCAAGGATTCATTTCCTGATCTCTTTATCTCCCTGAACGGTGGGATTAAAGAAAATGAACTGGCCAAGCTGAACAACTTGGATGGAATGATGATTGGCAGAAGAGCCGTTGAAAACATTCGCATTTTCGCAGAGTACGAAAATATTGAAATATCGATGAAAGATATCGTCAAGAGCTATCTGGCGAAAGCCGAGAGCTTGCTGAGCTCGAGCAAATCTAAAATTCTTGTGCCCTTAAACAATATACGTAAAGGCATGCCACGTAACAAAGAATACAGAAAGGCGCTGAATGATATAATGAAAGATAGCACCCCTATAAGCGAGGTGTACGCACATATTGAAGAATACCTAGACTGAACAACTACAAAATAAATTAGACTTATCGTAAGAAACTACAGTATTATTGAGGCTTATTGATCATAAATTCATTATTTAAAATAAAACTATCACTAGCTGTTTTTCTATATAACAAAACCCTTTTTCGGGTTTGGAGGGACTTCTCTTGTGTTTTTGACTAAAATATATTTCTATATGAAAATCAAAAGATTTTGAGGTGACTTAGCAAAGTGGTTAACGCGGTAGATTGCTAATCTATTTCCCTCTGGGAGCGTGAGTTCGAATCTCACAGTCATCGTTTTAATTTTTATGAAAATATTTTTTGATTGTAAAATTGTTGAGGCCAAGCTTTTGTACAATCGTTATGAAAAAGTATTTTCGATTTTATAAATAAATCGAGAATTACAAAGTATCACATGCACTCTAAAACCGTTAAATTCAAGCATACAGTCATGGTAACATCTTATAATGCGTTTTCTAAGTTATAGGAGAATCAGAAATGAGCGTGTGGTTCGTATCTAGCTATTATGTTGTGACTTACTTCATATTTCAATTTTACTAAAAACGAGCTTTTATTGTTTCCACCTCAATGTTTGTTAACAGCATTGTCTATAGAGGGAAGGCCGAAAGAGACTTAATACTCGAGGATAGTAAGTTATCAAGCATCGGAAAAAGTGATTTGTACCGTTTGTCCCAAGAAAAATACGATAGTGAGGGCAACTTAGCTAGCTCTCGAAACTCTCAGAAGCTAAAACAAGAAAATTATGCCAAAATAGGTATGATACTCTTTAATAGTAAAAAGCAGACAATTAAAAGCATCATTGATGCCATTTATAACAAAGAGCTGTATAACTTTGTATCAAGCGGTGGCCATATTTTGCCGGACTCTGAACTAGAAATCCTGTTACGTAAAAACAAAAACAAGCTGCTGATATTGGTTCCTGAATACTCAAAATGCCATAACTCTTCGTTTACACTAAGCCATAGGTCCTTCTTGCAAAGCCTATTTACAGAAAGCGACAAAATTGGGGTTAATAAGCCTTCTGTTTTAAATGGAATAGAAACGGTGTTCTTTATTGATGACTTTGGGCCGGAGGCTTCTGTTATTAAAAACAGTGTTTTGACGAAGCATCCAAAAATTAGTGTTTACAGCCTTAAGGCCAAGCCTATCAAGTCAAAAATCGTGTATCTTCCAAAAAATCCAGATGAAAACTATCTTGTCTGGCTATACAGCAAAATATGTATCTTAATCAATCAAAATGCAGAATCAACAATACTGATCTATTCGGGCAGTGTATTTGCCACTCGCATTTTAATTTTTAAGCTGCTTTCAGCCATGATTGGTGCAGAGATTTATGAAGTCTGCCACTCTAGAATTTTTAAGATTTCACAACCAAACACTGAACTTCCAAAACGTGCGACTCTGATTCTCTGCTCCGACTGTACGAACAAATTCGTAAATGAACGTTTATTTACTTTTACATCTGTGATAGACTCTGGGATTCAAACGGTAGAAGAGTCGGAAACAACGAGCACTCTTCCATGCTCACAAGAAGAAGCACAGCGAAGGATCGTTCCTGGTACAACCGTTTACAGAATGTACCGTAAAATTATCTTCACCCACTACATGCCCCAATCCTACAATAACACTGATTCATACAGTCTTGCGAAAGTTTATTTAAATCTGATTAAGTATAAATATCTGGAAGAAGTAAATATTGATAAGCACATTTTATTGCTCAAAAGACTTGATCTGATCGATCTTACCCTTAAAAACGGTGCAAAATACTTATGCCAAGTAACTGCAATGGGCTCTGCAGTGGCTGAAATCAACCTGGACCTGAAAATAGCCGCGATTTTGCTCAACTGTAAAAATAAAGGCATATTAGAGGATGGAATCGAAATTATATCTGATACCTTTTCTATCTGTAAAAGGAAACTAGAAAAAGAAATGCACAAAGAGAACACAGTAAAATCCTTTAGCATCGTCACTTCCAGAAACTTGTACAGTCAAAATACAAAAGTTTTTGAAATTCTAATAAAAACATTATACTTCCAACTGGCCTTTAGAAAATCAAACTCCTTTGTTTGCCTGGCTGACATGCAGATTCTTTATACAAACGACTCCTGTAACAGCGATGTTGTGCTCATACTAAAGAAACAGGGAACCAAGATTCTTCAGTACCTTACTATCGATAAACCATTGTTCTATAAGGCAGCAATGGAGTATTATTTTATAAACGGAATTATTGAAACAGAGGCTAAGCCAGAGTCTTCAAGCGGTTTAAAGATTGTACAAAGCACAAATGAAAAGCAAAACATTGAACACTATGAATGCTTTTTAGAGAATCTTAATTTGGCGTTCGGCGAATCGGATGATTTTTCATCAGAAATCTCATTAACTAAGGATTTTGTCAAAAAAGACGATATTTTCTGATAAATCCTTCCAACGATATTTCATTGTGCTTCGCTGTCTTCAGTATCTGAGTGACTTTCTGTCTCAGAATCGGCTGCTGATGAATCCGAATCTTCTTTTTCGCCACCAAATGTCTGCATCCTCTTCTTTTTGTGAGTTTGCCCATGCTTTTTATAATGCTTGTGGCTTTTGGCCTCATGATCAATACTAATATGGAGAGGATGAAACTTTTCAGGTTTAATATCACCACCTACTTGATAATTATCAGCTAATTGAAAATCAAACATTTGGTCACTTGATTCAACACAGGGCATCAGTCTTACTATATACTTTTCTGTCAACGTAATGCACTTTGTGCCTGTACTGATGGTGTACCCCATAGGCCTTTGATTTACAGCCCACTTTGCTTTTGTTTTGCATATCTGGATAGAAGAACCATGCGGGCACAATGGCTCGGAGTCTCTTGTTCCTATTATGAACTCATTTTCGTACGGCACTATTCGCAGTCTCGTTTTTATGCCACTCAGCTGTTCGTATTTTGACCTGGCTGTTAAAGAGTCATCCTTGCTATTTACTCCCAGATAAATATGATTGGCAGAGGACATGAAGATTCTTGTGTCCTGGTTTTTAAAGTCGTCTATCCCCAAGCTCTTTGCTGGATAAAGATAACAGCATAACAACAAATTTATCATACGGCTCGTTGATTGCATCATACGCCTATCTTATTTTGCTTTAAACACAACCTAAAACAAATAAATGTTTTAAACAATAAAGTTGAGAGACTTTTTGAAGAACTTGATACCTTTTTCATCAAAAGAGTTAAATTTTCATCAAAAAAGTTAAAACTACATTTTACGATATCCAACTGACTTTTTAATAAAAATTTTATTCTGTTAAGGATAAGCCTTCATTGCTTCATGCAGCACTCAGTACATTCCCTATGTCTTATCCAAAATTGGGGTCTTTTATTTTTCATTTTCTGATTTGTAAAGATAAAGCTTTAGGATATCAGTGGAGCAAAACTCTTCGTTGCATGTGGGACAGAAGCGTATTCTTTTCTTGATTCTCGCATCAAGGCAGCTCTTACAGAAACAATGCCCACATTTCGTAATGGCAGCATCCTTGGTGTTGTGGGAGCAAATCTTGCATCGCAGTGCCTTTTTGTAAACATCAATGCTTTCTATTTTTTTCTCTGCTTCCTTATCTATAGCGTAAATCTCCTTAAGAATATTTATCTTGCTGAGACTGTTGTCCAGACGAATCTTGTTGGCTTCATACTGCTGTTCAAGCCTTTCCAGGCTCTCTGTTCGCGCGCCTAACAGCCCCTTGCTGCCTTCTATTTCTTTTTCCAGCAAAATCACCGACTCTCCCATTCTTGCCATCTTTTCCCTATAGTTTTTGAGCTTTTCTTCACACTCATATTCTTTTTTTCCAAGTTCGTTTCTCTGAAGCTCCAGCTCCTCACGCAGCTTTTCAAGATCATGAGATGTTTGTTCATTTTTCTTCTTATCCTTTTCTATCGAGTATTTTTCTCCCTCTACCATCCTCAGCTTGTTCACTAGGCCCGCATTTTCGCTTTTGGCACTTTCAACACGCTGGTTAAGACTGCTCACTTTCTGCTCAAGCATGCGGTTTGTTTCCATTATCGTATCGAAGGACTTGGAAATGCTGCTTATTTCCTCGATGAGTACCACATCGGCCTCAGAAGCACCTTCTGGCTGCGGAATATCCTTCATTTTATTCCTATTTTCAACATCTCGATTTATTTTTTCCATAAAAAATACCTTTTCATTTAAAGTTTTGATTGTAAGGCTCTGATCATACTTTTCTTTATGCTGTTTAAGAAGCTCATCTTTAAGTGCTTTAATTTCTTTTTCAGCCTTCCCCAAGTTGCTATGCACGGCAAGAAGATCAAGGCCCATTGGTTTTTCTTTCTCTGTTTTCGAATTAAGCTTTTCAACAATTCCCTCGACTTTGAGCTTTGATTTTAGAGAATCAATTTCAAGCTGAAGAGCCAGTATTGTTTCTTCTTCTTGTTTTTTGGCTATTGACTCTTCTTCTTTCATCTCTAAAATCCTTTTTTCCATCTCTTCATTCAGCTTCTCAAGAACCAATGTATCTGCATCGCTACTTTTGTGTCTTTTTGCATCAGTACTAAGCCTCATGCTGTTATTATCTGGCTTCGCGTCGTTTTTGATATCTTTCTTGGCTTTTATTTCTTCCATGCCCCGTGCGTTTTTCTGCTTTTCAACCATTTTAGTTGCGATGAACATCCCATGTAAATGCTTTATTACATCTAGATATTTCTCCTTCAGTCTCTTTGGTGTATTCTTATTTATCACGACCATTGGGCAATTTTTTTAAAGTTCAAATATTCACGAAAAATTTTCTTTATTTTATCAATTCTTGCTACTTAGTGTATGTAAGATCCTTACTATGCTTAGTGACAGGACTACTTTAACTACAGTAAAACTTATCCTTGATTATAGGACATTCTTCGGATAGATGAGTAATATAAGTCTCTACAAATCTCATTAAAAGTATAAATTACTTAAAATTTATTTTATTACTGCACTCCGTATAATCTGAACACCTGTTTAAGTGCACTATAATTCTTTATAGTCATTTTTAAATAACGAAGAAAACTTAATCATTGCTGCCTGATAACAAGTATACAGCTAAAATCTTCATCTATAACCTCTTAATCGTATGATGTAGAATAATAATTCGTGTCTTCATCCATAAAACACAAGGCATTTTATGTTGATATCCTTTTCTTTTTTTGTACCACAGCCCTTTCTTTGAGAGAAATAAGCTTTTCGTATAGTTTTTTAAGGTCTATTTTTCTGCTTATTCTGTTGCTTCCCTCCTTCTGATGCACTCGCCATGCGATTGAAACTTTGCTCAGAGGAACATCTCTGAACTGTTGCAGCATCATTTGATCGTAGAGATCGCTGTACCTACGCTCTAAATCAGCAATACCCCCGTCCGTCCGTATCTGGTATTTTTTAAGTATTTTAGTATAGTTTGGAATTGTCCTTTTGAACATCACTGGAGGCAACTCCACGCCGTTGTTTCGTGGATGCTCTGTCTTCATGTCCTTCACATAAAACGGGCCCTTTCTGCATACTGGGCAGTACGGGCTGCTTTTCACGTGTCTAATGAGACACAGAAAACAGAATGTGTGCATGCAGGGAAGGCTATGCTCAATTTCTGCAGGCTCTTTGCAGATATTGCAAATCACTTCCACTGCCATGGCGGGGACAAACAACTAAGAGATGCAAATGATGGAGTTTCAGCTGAATTATATTAATGTTAAATAAAGCTCATAGCAAAATGTAAAATCCTGTTAAAGTGTTTATATTACACGATAATGCATCTCATGCAGCTTATCATCGAGGAATATAAATAAAACTGTTTTTATTAAGTAAAGAGGCTATCAATTGTAACTTAAGACTCTATTTTACATTTTAATATAATGCCAATCTCAGAATAGTCTAGCTGCTCTTGTTTCCCATTATTTTGTTTACACTCTCTCTTATGCTCAGCGATGCCTCTCTTGTTATGAATATTGTCTCATCGTTTATATCTGCTAGCACTGAACCGTCATGGTCGCCAATTCTGCTTATTACTTCTTTGATGCTTGGCTCAGTTTGAACCAGTGTTCCTTTGGCTACTTTTACCATATGGATAAATAATTCATAATAAAATATTATTTTTGCACGGGATGAAAACTATATTTCTTATAAACTTTAGCATAGCATTGATAATATGTAAAATGACGATATTTTTGTAAGATGCCGCAAAATACTTCTTCTATCTAGATTTAGGCTATCGTTACTTTGATTTTTATTTGTTTAATAACCGATTCTTGCATCAAATGCCAAGCATTTTAGAATATTTGTGGTGTAGATAGGCCTGTAATCAGTGTCTTTTGCTTCTTTCAGTTCATTGACAGAAATCAGAAAGAATATGAGGCTACTGTTGCAAAGAACGATTTAATTAGAATAATAGAATTGTGCACGCATTTGTATACGATGAGCCATCCGATATGAATGCACTGTCTATGTTGCCTTATTTTATATACAATAAGTGCTTTATAGCTTGAATGAAGGGAAACTACTTGTTATAATAGAATAAAGCTCAATTGTGATGCATTATCAATGATACTAGGCCCATAAAATGGATTTGGAATAAGATAGTCGATAAACGCGATCTGTGGGTACATTGCTTATTTAAATGCCCTTCTCTAGCATGGGAAATACAGACAGCAGAATAAAGAGCTCTGATTCGGAAGTCAAAAAATTCAGCCATTTTGCCGCTGAAGATGTGATGGAATGGCTCAGTTACTACCAGAGCATCTGCCCAGACGGCTATCTCTCCAGGGCTGACTTGGAAATGATCTTCATACAGCTCTTCCCGTTCGGCAAGCCCCAGAAATTCTCTGAAGCACTCTTTAGGACAATAAACATCGGAAACACGGGACTTGCGGATTTTAATGAGCTTCTGATTGCCTTCAGTATCTTGGCAAAGGGCAGTTCATTCGAGAAGCAGCGCTGGATATTCCGATTGTACGATGGGGATGGTGATGGCGTGGTAAGCCGCGAGGATATGGAAAAGGCCATGCAAGGACTTGTAGAACTGACGGGAATTCCCATCGATAATGAGAAAACACTTGATGAGAGCATCAGCGAAATGCTTGATGGCCTGGAAAACAGGAGTGGATTTCTGACCTTTAACGATTTTGAAATTCTCTGTAACAAAAACTCAAACTTTTTCAAAAGCGAGTGACTGAACACTTAAGTAAAACTGTATAAGCAAAACATTGCTCTTTATGCAGGTATTATCTTTAAATAGGCATTGCTATTGAATAAATATCTCACACATAAAAATATTCATTTTAAAGTTTATTTATATCCTTAAATATGTCTTGATTTGGCCATACTTTGCTATTATTTAGTGTTATCACTTTTTAATTCTTTTTAAAAACATTGGATGTGATTTATATGCTCTTAAAACTCTTCTGCCTCCTGCTCTGCAGTAAGAAACTCAGAAATCTCCTCCATCTGTATTCTTGTTATTCCATCTAAATTGTCCTCGTTTTCCTCTATGAATTTCTTTATCTCCTGGCTTGCCTCCTCCAGTGAAATTCTGTTCTCGCATATAATTTCCAGTTCGGTATTAAAGTCCATTGGCTAAATTTTGAAATAAAATATTTAGCATAAAAGATGGGAGTTAATTGTTTTTTAAAAGACTGTTGAGATTGTAGTCTTCATAATTACTGGAAAACAATGCACATAAAACTACTTAATGGTATTTTATTGTTGCACAATAGTATTTTAAACAAAAATGAAGACGGATGCAAGTGCAACTCTTAAATGGCAAGCAAAGAAACTTATATGTGGATAAAAATAACAAATCTTTAAAAAAACACTTTTTGCTACTTCTTTGCTATAAAACGATTTGTTTTATCATAAATGTTGCTCCCTCTGAATTACATCGCTTTTTAAATTTTTCTTCTTGTTTTAAAAAATTTTAATTTATTTCTAAAACAAAAATAAATATTTTTAAAGGGGCATGTTATCGTCAGCAAGAGACCCACTGCAGGAAGCACTCAACTCGAGACGCTCATTTTCATACAACATCCCATCAAGCCACAGCAACTTCTTCAAAACATCCAAGTACGACTTCAACTACCTCTGGCTTACATTTCCTCAGAGGATCGCAGCATTTGCCATCTGCTTGGTCGCGGGTGCTCTTCTCTCCATGTACGCATTCATGAATATTCTTTCACTGAGCGCAGGTGCCTTCATTAAGCCCTATGCCATTGCAAACATTCTTTTCTTTATTATGTTTGGATTCCCCACTGGATTCAAGACGTATTTCAAGAATCTGTTCAGCCCCACCAAGAGGATCTTCACTACAGCATTCCTTGTATCCACAATACTTACCTTCTACGCTGTATACTACAACAAGGGCTGGATTATAAGATTCTTCCTCACAGGTGTGCAGATTTCAACATTTATCTCATTTGCAATTACTTTCATACCAGGAGGAGCATCTGGAATGATGAGCTTGATCAACCTATTCATAAGAAAATAAGCAAATAAAGTATATTAATGAGATAATATATTGTTGTTTTATTTTTAAAGATACTAAATAGTTAAGATAATACTAAAACTAAGTGAACAATAAATTTTAAAACAATGTTCTATTCTTAAAGCAGCAACGAAAAACTGTCTTATGATTTATTTAGGCACGTTATAAAAACTGCGTTATTAAAAATGATCTTGAAATAAACAAAAGTAAAATATCTTTTCACAGAGTAGCTGTTTAAAACCAAAGTGCAAAATTTTGAAATACTAAAATTTTTATTTTTAGCACTGCCAAAATGACTGGATCTGCCGAGAATACCAACGAAAACAAAAACGAAAATAAAAACGCAAAAGAATCAGGTACAGGCAACGAGGAAACCAAAAAGAGCGACGGGCCTAAAAAGCCTCCTCAGCAAGTAGTGCAGATTGTGACCAAGGCTGCGCCAAAACCAGGAGCAAAAGGAAAATTTTCACTGGCACAGATTAAGGCAATGCAGCAGCAGAAGAATGAGCAGGCAGCCCAAATTGCTGAAAGCAATGCCAAAGCAGCAGCAGAGGCACAGCAGCGCAAGGCCGAGGCAGAGAAAGCTCGCAAGGAACAGGAAGAGAAGAAGAAAAAAGAGGATGAGGAAAAGATCAAGATAAACAAGACAAAAGACAATCTGAGAAGACTTGGCATTGGTATTAAAAAGCCTGAAGCGCCTAAAAAGGTATTAGAAAAGAAAGTGGAAGTCACAGCAGTAAATGAAAATTTTAAATCTCCAATCTGTTGCATTTTGGGGCATGTGGATACAGGAAAAACAAAGCTTTTGGACAAATTGAGAGAGACAAATGTGCAGGGTGGCGAGGCTGGTGGAATTACGCAGCAGATAGGCGCAACATTCTTCCCGGTTGATACGATCGTTGAGAAGTGTGGAGTAGATTTTGATGAATTTCCAGGGCTCCTCATTATTGACACGCCCGGGCACGAGTCTTTTTCAAACCTGCGTTCTCGCGGATCTTCCCTCTGCAACTTAGCCATTTTGGTTGTTGACATTGTGAATGGCCTTGAAATGCAGACGCTTGAGAGCATTTCGCTTCTCCGACAGCGCAAAACGCCCTTTATCGTTGCACTCAACAAGATCGACAGAATCTACGACTGGAAGAGCGCTGTGCCTGGTGCAGACAGCGAGAACAAGTATGGAAGCTTCTTGCTGAACTATGAAAGACAAGAGCCCTATGCACAGCACGAATTCAGGGATCTGCTTGCCAAAACGATCGCACAGTTCGCAGCCCAGGGCTACAATGCTAAGCTTTTCAGTGAAAATAACGAGCCTAAAAAATGTATCTCACTTGTTCCAACATCTGCCATTTCTGGCGAGGGAATATGCGATTTGGTGCGTCTTTTCTCGGAGCTTTCCTCTAAGTTTATGAAAGAGAAAATGAAAATCAGAGATGAAGTTGAATGCACAGTTCTTGAGGTGAAGCAGGTTGATGGCTTTGGGGTGACACTAGATGCAATTCTCAGCAACGGTGTTCTGAATGAGGGTGATAAAATAGGCATCTGTGGGACCGATGGCCCAATAATAACGGTAATTAAAACCTTATTAATTCCACAGCCTTTGAAGGAACTGAGAATAAAATCGCAGTATGAGACGGTGAAGAAAGTAAGGGCTGCAATGGGAATTAAAATAGCAGCTAATGGCATTGAGAATGCACTTGCAGGGTCCCGTCTCTATGCCATAAAAAACAACGAGGAAGAAGTTGCTAAGCTTCTGGCTGAGGATGTGAGCTCAGTACTGAGTTCTATCAGTACTGTAGAGCAAGGGGTTCATGTGTGTGCATCGACACTTGGCTCCCTTGAAGCGCTTCTGACATTTTTAGCTAAAGAGAATATTCCAGTTTCGAACGTAACACTTGGAAAACTCAAGAAAAAAGACATTATGAAAATGGGAAATATGGAAAAGGAGTACCGTGCGATACTGTGCTTTAATGTGAATCCAGAGAGGGACATTGAGGAGCTGGCTGAGAGCAGCGAGATTAAACTCTTCAAGGCTGAAATAATCTACCATTTGCTTGACAGCTACAAGCACTACACCGAGAACATCAAAAATGCTGGGCGAGCTGCACATTCTGAAGAGGCTGTTTTTCCAGCCAAAATAAAGATTTTGCCAAACTGTGTGTTTAATGCGAGAAGCCCTTTGGTTCTGGGTGTCGAAGTTCTCAGCGGAACATTGAAACTCCACACTCCGCTGTGTGTTTTTAGAGCCAACGAAGCAAATGCCGGATCCAAGGCAGCCATCGATAAGCTTTTGGGAGATGATGAAAGCATTGTAAAACTGGGAAAAATAACTTCGATTGAGGAAAACAAGAAACAAGTTACGCATGCGGGCAAAGGCAAGCAGGTGGCCATTAAAATAGAGGTGGGAAGAAACGACACACCACGAACCTTCAACAGACACTTTACGATGAGCGATGAAATTTATTCGGTTGTTACCCGCCGGTCCATCGACTTGCTTAAGGAGCATTTTAAAGATGAACTTACATCTGAGCACATTGAGCTGCTTCTATTTTTGAAGAAGAAGTTCGCCATAGTTTAAAAATAAAATTCTACTTGAGAAAGCGCCTTCTTATTATTTTGAGTACAAACATCAGACTATTATTTATATTTAAAAAAGAAGTTCTAATCACGTTGCTATTTGTGATTTTATTTAACTTAAAATGTTTATTTACCGAGGCCTGCAATGACCTTTAATTTCAACCAGAAAAGATATCATGAGATTATTGTGTTATTTTTACATCAACCTTTCCGTATCCAACATCCCGCATCTGCCCTATCATCGGATAGATATTTCCCCGCAGCTCAAGCACTGGGTGCAGCCCAGGCTTTATATTAGTAGCTGTGTTGCTGATTTCCTTCTGAAACAATCTGTAGTTGTCGCCTTTCTTTACGGTCTTAGACCACACCATCTTCTCCTCATTCTCGTTTCTGTATGTGAGATACAAAAATATCTGCTTTGTGTTGAACTTAAACTCTGGCGTAAGATCTACGTTGGGCTGGAACGAAAGGATGCTTGTTCCGTACTTGGATTCAAATCGAAGTATTTTGAGATTGGCAGAAACGTTGGATCCACCGCTCAAGTAGCTTACCAGAAATATGGCGAATCCTAGGGCCATGAATCCATTCATGAGCTTCGAGGCAAAAACACTTGCTCTTTTCCATGTACTTTGCATTGGGCAAATTTTTTAGGAAACTTTTATGGGAGCAGAGGGCCATAGCAAACACAACGAAAATTGAGATTATTCTCTGCTTTAAAGAACAATATTAAAATATAAATATAAATTGGTTTTATGGCACTAGTATGGATCACAATTACAGTACTGGTGCTATTAAAGCATCTAACAATTCTTTACTAATAAAAAGATAATTTCTATCTCTCAATAGCTCAGTGGTAGAGCAGCTGACTGTAGAATTGGTAGGGATCAGCGGGTCGCTGGTTCGACTCCGGCTTGGGAGATTTTTTGAAAAAATTTTCTTGTTGACTTGAACAAATAGAAACTTGATTTTTAAAGTTCCTTTATTTTCAAAGACCTACTAATCTTTTTTAAACAAAAATTAGCGAAATAAAACTATTTGGACATGAATGTTAACCAACCAATAAAAGCAAGCGAAATTTCTAATTGTTTTACAATTAATTTAATGGATATTGAATATGATTTTAGCCGTGTTCCCGTCGATTTTATGTGATGGAGTCGCCAAAACTTAAAAGCTCATTGTCGAATGACGTGCTGTTTTCATTGATTTCAATTCTTGTTTCTAAGTCGGCTCTTCTGTGGAGGTTCATAGTTTTTTGCTTCAAGTGCGCATTCTTTGAGGGATTGTTCATTTCAGTTATAAAGTTCTTGTTATAGCAGCAGTTTCCCAGTGCGTTTCCATACTGGCGCAGCGCTCTTTTAAGTGCGTCTGTTGCTGCCTTCTTTTTGGCACTTTCGAGTGCCTGTGCGGCAGATCTCTGATTTTCTGACTCCCCAAAACCGATATCCTCTTTAAATGTCCCATCTTTAAGAATTATCCGGCATATGCAACTGTATGCCGCCGAGTACTTTCCATCCTTGCATTCGAAATGCTCCTGCGTAAAATTCTTCATTTTGGACGACCAGCCGTCAAATCCAAAGATCTTGTTGGCCAGTGCAATGATGAGCCAGCCCTCCACATACGTGACTTTTGTCCGTCCAAATCCAACCCGCGTACTCAGAAAATCTGGTCCCAAGTTTCTGTGCAGTTCTTGTGCTATTTTCTTCTTTTCCTTGGGCGAGAATTCTCTGGTCTGTCTTTTCATGTATCTCTGCACTTCAAAAATAGAATTTTATAAAAACAAAGAATATTGTTGAGCTCCTATAAGGTTTTTATTCAAATGATAAAGCTCGGCAGTAAAGCATATTTCAACACAGCTATTATTATGTAATTTGTTTGATTTCAACAACAGTTTAGCTTTAATAACGCATTATAGATGCATAGTATAATTTTTCTACAATACTTAATTAAAAATCGACGAAAAGCCAATGCCAAATCAATAAAAAATCTAATAATGTGGCATATTTGTGGTTAAACATCTCTGTATTACTTCAAAACGCGCATTTGAAAATAACTTGTGGGCATAATCATGAATTGGCGATACTCTTTTGCAATATATAAGGACATACAATTAGAATACACAGTATTTTTATAATTTAAACAATTTATTTTTGTTTTCTACCAATAAAAGAGGAAATGCCAAGGGTTACAAATAGAGCACCAATGGCAACCATAAGATGGAGCGGTGAGGTTGCAGGGGCCAATTTTACAATTATGTGCAGAAGATAAACGATAAAAATGTATGCGATGGACATTAGCAGGATCTTCATGGGTGTAAATGTCAATGAAGATGCGGAGTCAAACATGATGCTTCTAAGTTTTCTTACATCCTTCTTCTCTGCAGGCCTTGCGAGGCTGACATTTGATCTAGAGACGTTTGGCATTGGGGCTCTTCAAATTTTTGTTTGACACAAAAAATTTATAGAAGAACTTTTCAAAATTTCATATGAAAAAACTCGAGAAGAGATTCTTTAAGCACATTGGAAAATGTGAAATTCCAAAGTTTTAATTTTTAACAATGATATTTAATATTTACAAGAGTATTATAACACCATAGCATACAGGTTTGAATCATAAACGAAATATTTTCCAAAGAACGTTCATTAGTGCAGAAGTTTGCTTTCAACAGAAACTTTGAACGATAATGGGCTGTTTTGAAGCCATTAATTCTACTTATTAAGCCAGAAAATTAATGTCTTTTCAAGTAAGAGCCGTCACATGCTAGCAAGATTTATAATGAGCACATTTTAATAAAATCGGTAACAAATGTAAATAGGAAGCTGCTCATGATGAGCTCTTTACATGCGAAAATATTATTTAAGTTACAAATCACAACAGTTTTTTAGAAATAATTTGCTTAAAATTTTAATTTCACGCTTTCTTTATTTGCAATATACACAGTTTACAAAAACTAAACAATTTATTGCAATACTGCTATATAGTGCTAAATATCTGGTTGAATTACTGCAATAAATTTTCATTAAACCGGAATTCAAGTTTAGCTTTAGACTAAGCTGCGATATCTAAAATTCAGAATTTTATTTAGTTTAAAATACAGTGTTTTCCCGCTCGTCTTGTGCTCTATAGATTCTATTTTTATTATGAGTTATTACCTTCTCCCACGAATTAGATATGTATTCGTATATCTTTTTGCAAGCACAGCCCTTTGCCTTGATTTTATCATATTCATACCCAGAAACAAAATTAACAGAACAAAACAGTGCTGTGCATTTGTAGACGTCATTTTCGCGCACTGTCTCGAATTCAGGAAACTCCCAGCCATAATACTCACAAGACTTCCGTATTATCGAGATAAAGCGGTTTTCGGTGTTTTTCAGCTGATTTTTCAACGCCTCAAAATACTTTTGCTCGTCCATACGCTGCAAGTACATTGTCTCTAGTGTTGAGCTAGCCGCAGAGAAATCTTCAACTAGGTCTGTATGAACACTCTCAATATTCTTTTCAGGCTCTTTTTCATTATCCGGTGTAACATACCCGGGGGTTACCCATCCCGCTTCATTAGTGGTGCCATTCCCCTCGTAAATCAGATCTTTTTCATTGAATAAAGTTGCTGATTCTAAGAGAGTACTTTTTGCGAGTGGCTCTCTCTTGTTTGGCGATCCGTAAAAGTTTTGAAAGTTTGATTTAAAGCTAAAACGACCCTCCAATATTTTGTCTGCTTCATGGCCCATGCTTTTCGGCTTTTTATGTATTTCTCCTTTAGTGACGCTGCTTTTAGACATTGAAATGCTAATTTCTGATAGTTCTATTTCCTGTGTTTCTAAAAAATTGATTTTAGTTAAGCTGTTTTCTTGTGACTCAGGAGATTTAATAAAACTCAAGCAGGCGCCTGTATTTTCAGCATTGGGCTTGAAGATCTTTGATTCCTTCACAATTTCCGGTTTAGAATTAGTACCATGCATTTCTATCGCTTGGCTGCCCTCTTGCTTTAGGTCTTTAGGTTTTGATGTCAAGTTTTCATGCTGCTTGTTAAGTAGCTGCTGTATTTTCATGTCAAGCAAATTCACAGCAAATGCGTAGATCGATATGGCCATCTCGTCGCTGTATTTATCAGAAGAAAGGACAATACGATGCTCCATAAACTCCAGACTCATTTCATGCTCAAGTACAAGAAGAGGATTGCGTGGTGCATTTGGGAAATATCTTTTCATCATTTTACAAAATACTTCTTGCAGTGTTTCCAGAGAAAGATCCCAGGCTGTACTTTTTTGCGCTTTGCTCATGTGCAATGAAGAGGCTAGAATTTTACAAAATTTTGAAGAAATCTATCCAGGTCTAATAGCAGAGGGAAGCATAGTTAAAGCAACTATAAGTATCAAAAAGCACATGAAAGTTTATCAAAAACACATGTCTCTTATTTCCGAAAATCATAAGAAACCGAATTTAATCTTAAGCTATTTTACTTGAAAATACCTTCTAAAATATTAGATAATTATAGTTTATTCTAATTGCTATAAACATAATCTTCTAACATGAAGGTTTAAATGCTTTTACTGCGCATTAGCAGCCCTAAATAATATTTTTAATGTCTTAAGCGTGTTTAAAGTGCCTGATAGCATTACAAAATATACTAAAATATTCAATCTTTATCTATTTTTTAAAAACTTTGAAATATTCTAGAGGTCACTGTACCTTAAGTGGCACTAGGCAATCAATATCTTTTGTAAATTTATGTCTTAGTTTCACAAAAAGTGTATATTCAATACTTTTTCAGAAGAAAGAATGCACAGTGAATAATACTGTTATACAGAAGACTCTCGTACAAATTGTATTTTGAATCATCATTTATTTAGTAGATATGGCATGCCTATCCGAGGAAGACCTCGTACACGATACACAGAGCGTTCAGTACCATTAATGGAATTACAAAAATAGTTTTTGCTGCATTTATCAGATCAACAATCTTTTGTCTATTTTGCCCGAGGTTCACGCGGTGCTCTGACGCGAGCGGGAGCTTAATCCTGTTCAGGAAACGGCTCTCGTTCAGAATGACTATTGCATTTATGAAGAATATTCCAGAATATATGAGTGCGAATAGCCCGAGCATGGGTATTTTATTATTTAAAAAATAAAAATGAAGTTTAAAGAGCAATGCAAGAGGATGCTGCATTTAATCGAATAAACCAGTTTGTAATTTTATATTAGTTCTTGCTAATTATCCCCTTAGAGAGACATCAGATATTCTTAACTTACATTGTGAAACAATTAACTATTAATAAGTACGAGCTCTTATTTGATTAGGTTTATTCTACCATGGAAACTCATAAAATTCCACATATTTCCGCCTCTTTTAATTCTCTTAAATTTTTTGTCGATGGGCGTACTGAGCAAGAGCAAACGCGATGCATACTACTACCATGCCAAGATACAGGGATACAGGGCAAGAAGCGCCTTTAAGCTTCTAGATATTGAAAGCACATTCAAAATATTCGAGCATGCAGAAAATATCGTTGATCTCTGCGCTGCGCCAGGATCATGGAGCCAAGTACTGGCAAGCAGCACAAACGGAAAAATTATCGCCATTGATGTGCAAGAAATGGCTCCCATCACTGGCGTTGAGATATTGAAGGAGGACATAACCTCGCAGAGCTGCTATAACAAAATTGTTAAGAAGTTTGGAAATAACAATGTGGATCTTATAGTGTGTGATGGGGCGCCAGATGTGACAGGATTTCACGATCTTGATGAATTTTTGCAACTAAATCTGCTAAAGTCTGCGCTTTCTATTTCTGTGGCTATTGGAAAGACGGGCTCAATATTTGTAGGCAAGTGCTTTCGGGGACCGTACACCGGCTATGTTCTTAAGCATTTTATGAACTTCTACGAAGAGGTGCGCATTGTAAAGCCGCGCTCTAGCAGGACAGCATCAGTAGAGTGCTTTATACTGGGGATCGGGCTTAAGGACAGCGACAAAGATCCAAAATCCTTAGATATTTCTGAAGAGCCGCCAAATTTCGCTCTTGAGGAGTGTGGCGATGGCCCAAATCCTGATTTTGCATTTTTGCCTGAAGATGATAATTTCGGAACGGTGCAAAAGCCCATAAATCCGCCTTATCAAGGGGCTATAGAGCAAAGAAAGAACAATTGACAAACACTTTAAAAATACCATCCTTTAGAATCTCTTTTATAAATGAATTTTCTTTTTTTACGTCCACATCGTTTCTTTAAATATTTCATAAAGATTTTGAAGAAAATGCCAATAAACTGTGTCATAAATTTTGTCTCATCAACTATGTTTGCTCATTCTATATTTTCCGAAGGAAATATTTTATTTTTCGAAAAATTTTAGCGTCTTGCGATGAAACCGCTGAATGTTGGAGACTTAGCAGATGCAAAAAGAAATGAGCTTTCTTTTGAGACACCAGTCAAGGGAATCGACTATGAAAATGACATTACGCTGGACGATCTTCTGGACTCTTTTGCCACGACAGGCTTCCAGGCAACTAATCTGCACAAGGCAATAGATGAAGTCAAAAAAATGCGTAAAGCGAATGCAAAGATCTATTTTGGCTGTACATCCAACATGATTAGCAGTGGAATAAGAGAAGTAATAAAATATCTGTCAAAGAATAAATACATTGATATTATGGTGTGCACAGCCGGAGGTATAGAGGAGGACCTGATAAAGTGCTTTAACCACACTTTCATGGCATCTTTTTCAGAGGATGGGAAAGAGCTTCGCGAAAACGGATGGAACAGAATTGGAAATCTCGTGATAAACAATGAAAATTACATGCAGTTTGAGACATGGTTTAATGCCGTTCTTGACGAGCTTGTTTCTGGTGCAGATCCTGAATTTTCAAATGAAAAGCCATTTAGTGCTGAGAACCCACTGATAATCACTCCATCAGCCTTTATCAGGTATCTCGGTAGGAAAATCAACAATGAAAGCTCCGTATTATACTGGTGCTATAAAAACAACATCAAAGTTTTTTCACCGGCCATCACTGATGGAAGCATCGGAGACATGTTCACTTTCTACTCTAAAAGATCCTGTATAAAGCTGGATATTGTTGAGGATATCCACAACATTAACATGGAGTGTCTGGGTGGCCATGAGAATGGAGCGATTGTTATCGGCTGTGGGCTGATAAAGCACCACATACTCAATGCCAATTTGTTTAACAACGGCCTGGACTACTGTGTGCTGGTAAACACTGCAAATGAGTTTGATGGCTCCGATTCAGGCGCTTCGCTTTCCGAGGCATATTCCTGGGGTAAAGTAAAGCCGGAAAGGACTTGTGTTAAGGTGCACGGAGATGCATCCATTATATTTCCATTGCTTGTGTACGGTGCCTTCAAGAGCAAGAATGCCATGCTTTAAGTACGATCAGTAAACGAATTTTTGATTTCTACATTTTTTATATAAAAAATATATGATAACGACTTATTTCTTCTCACGCTCTAGTTATATAAGCATATGCACGGTGATTATAATAAGCATACATTTATAGCGCATTTGAAATATTGTGCTGATGACAGAATAATTATTTTTAAAAGCACCTTAAGTCACAAGATTTATCATAAATATGCTGTTATGATGGCACATTAAGCTTCATTTATAAAAATTCTGGAATTTTTGTTTATATATGTAACTTTTATGAACTCAATACATTAAAGATATAAAAAGCATTTACACAAGTTATCTTAATTTTAAAGACATTCTTCTTCTTTGTCGGTTATACGCATAACTCTTTATTTGTACTTTAGCAGCTTAGATCATTTTGAGTTTTCAAAAAAGCAATTTTTTTTCCAATAAAATAGACCTAGCTCAATGATGATACTCTGTATAAATAAACTTGTTGTATTTTAGAATATGCTTGGTCAGAATTTAATAAACCTTTTTAATTTCTTGTGGCGCTTTTTTTTCTTATAGATACACCTTGTTTCTTGGCTTCACTAACAATGCTGTTTAGTTTTATAACGAAGATACAAGGCCTGCTTGTCAAAATAGATGAGAATTTCATGTAAAATTCCTCTGAACGATATAGCATATAGGCTTCAAGCATGGTAACATACTGCTCAAGCTGCTCATCTGGCATTTCCACAGAAATCTTAGAAATGAATATTATCAGTTCTAAAACAGTCTCCTCGGAAAGTTCCAGCTTTAGACCCAAGTAAATCAGGAGAATCTCTTTTGCCATGGCAAATGGTGGAATATTCGTAAAATACTCACTTGCAGATCCTATAATCATTTTGACTATTTCCTGGTTAATATCCTGAAACATGCTGTGCGAAATAGTATAGAAGCATATCAATATGAATTTAAAGTCTTTGGTGCTGTTTATATACTCTAAGATTTTGTCGGTAACACTTTTGATATTTATCCCTAGAAGTGCGTCCTGAAATCCAAGCCAATAATGCTCGCTGCTTGGCGTATTGAGCGGTATATTGTTGAAAATCTGCTCAATAAGAATAAAGCTGTCTTCTTGGTCAAGCAAATAGCTAAAATAGTGCCACTGGAGGCAGTATTTTATTTTAGCGCTCTATGCTTCTTTTACGTATTTGTTGTAATGTGCTACCAATTGCAGCGAAGTTGTAGACTTGGTGATATCAGCATACATGCTAATCAATAATGAAATTAGCGTCTTATTGTCTCTGTTACGCATGGACTTGTCGTGGACTATAATTTTGTCTTCGTACTGCATGCCTCTTTTTCTCATCACTCCTGAGTAACTCTGCATTCCTGCCTCAAGCATTGGATCAGATGTTCCCACATACGCCTTTAGATCCTTCCAGAGACGCATTTCGTGTATCTCAGGTATCACTCGCCCGTCTATTAGCAGCGCCATCAGCTCATTAATGTCCATATTTTTGCACACAATCTCAGCCACTTGCTTATACTCATCATATGATGAAGTATGTGCACTGAAGATAAGAAGAAGCTGAGCAAGGAGCCGTGCAAACTCATAGTCGGTAAAATACTCGCTGCACTTAGGGCACTCGAATGGCCTCTGCGACTGAAAGGCAAAAAGACAGACAGTATGCATGTATGCTTCGCAGTAAAAGCACTTAATTAATTGGTGAGTATATTTGTGATAGTCATTCGATATTAGTCCTGTTTGTTCGATCCTGAAATAATTGTCTTCACTAAACTGAAAAAGATCTTCTCTGCATGTGGCACACTCACGAACCCTCTTAGATACGGCGTGAGCATCATCTAGTGTTACAATAAGCTCTCTATTGTACAATCGCTTCATTTTAATATTATTGTCTTTTTTAGAATTCATAGGTATAAAAAATATACTTTTTAAAAATGATTTTAATTTTGAGCAAATTAAACTTATGTGAATATAAAATGAGTATTTAGGACCTTTGAATTAGGATCTCTGTGTTTATAAGGCCTTATTCATTGTACAGCTTATGAATTTTAAAAATTTCCATATATGGACTCCTGATGGAAAAGATCTTGGAGAAAATTAAAAATTTTATAAAATGCAATGAGAATGAGACATATACAAACATCGTTTACAGCATCAGAGATGATGATATTGAGCGCAAAGCATCTCTAAAGGCCCTACTTCCTGCAAACCAGAGCACCGAGCCGTTTACCACTGTTAAAATAGATTTCGTGGCCGAAGTATTGAAAAAATCCAAAAAACAAAAACTGAAGGAGCGCATGTACAAAATAAAGGATGAAAAAGCTCCAACTCAATCCCCTTGTATTGCTCAGGAGAAACAAGAACTCCCGCTTATTGCAATTGAGAACTCCCCGATATTTCTCTATGGTGAGTACATTAAACTATCGCGCGAGATGAGCCAGACACCACTAGTAATTGGCGGGCAGCTGAAAACCGAAAGAAGTGTTTCTGATTTTACTGAGGAGTTTAAATGTTTTTTTCAGGCTGACGATGTCTGCTTTTTAAGCTGCGGAAGAGAAGACATCGATGTGCGCTGCCTTGAGGGCAGACCCTTTTTGCTCACAGTAAGAAATCCGAAAAGAAACTTGGATGCGCGTATTGTTGCAATTAAAATGTACAGAGATGTGCATATTATTAATCTCTGTGCTGTCGACCAGCGTGCCAAAAATTCTCTGACTTCAGATGAGTCAAATAAATTTTACTTGGTGGATATTTTCTCTGGAAAAAAAATTAATTTTTCAGAAAAATACGAATTAGATCAGAAAACACCTCTAAGGGTTTTGCATAGAAGAGCAAACATGATAAGAAACAAAACTATTGAGATCTTAAACGTAATCGAACTGAACAAGCCAGAGGGCTATTATTATGAAGTTCGCATCCGTGCTTCATCCGGAGCCTACATAAAGGAGTGGGTGAGTGGAGATTTTAGCCGTACCACCCCAAATTTAAATGCTGATTGCCTCAATTTAGATGTTGTTCGTGTCGATAGACCGTTTGATACCTCTTGCATTAAATACAAAATAGATCTTATGAGAAGAGATGAATAAAGAGTCATGCAAAGTATATTTATTTTATGAATTTTGATTTAATTTACTCCTTCGCTATGGGCCTGCAGAGCCTATTGCGTTTTATTTAGCCCCCGCTTTTCAAGCTCTGCATCGACTATCTTTCGGTAGCAGCGTTCGATATCTTCTTGTGTTTCATTGACACTCAGACTGCATAGTTTAACTATTCTGTCTTCACATTCTTTCAGAACGCAGTCAGCACTTGCGTTTTTGGCTCTATACTCCTCGTTGATCTTTACTATCGTCTTTTTAATCTCACTCAAGCCCTTCAGGGACACGGCCTTGCTTCTTTTATTAGCACTAGACACGCTTACCCAGGACTTGGACAGCTCTTCCTCTATTTTTGCGAAATCCATTTTTTCGAGCAAAAGCAGATTTTTGTCGCTTGACACGTGCTCGTTTCTGCCTGCATAAGCCAGCGATAGAAACTGCTGTGCATTTTTTCTTGTCAGACAGAATATTTCATAGCGCTCTGGTTTAGACAGCCGTGGAACAATGTGCATTTCATCTTCTTTTTGGTTCGAAAGCATCGATCGTATCGTTTTATAATGTTCCGTCCTTATCTCCGTCTTGTATTTGGACTTGAAGTGCTCTTTAAGTTCCTCAGCAAATTCCCCCATCGATTCTATCAAAATAAGAACTGGCATGGCCTCTCAGCTCAGAATTCATTTTAATTTTTTACAGAAATTTTGCCATTATGAAAATACAAGCAATTCTTGCTTCAAAAAATTCCTTTTATAACATTGGCATTACTATAGTAAAATAGTAACGTTATGACACGTATAATCATTGATAGGTTTTTAATTTGAATAAACTTGTAAACAAACAATACTAATTAAAGGTTTAATTCTCCTCCACATGCACGGCTGAATTCCCTCATAGAGTTGTAGACATCGATATGCTTGTTTTTAATATTGATAAATCGGTCAAACCTCTTGAGATCCGTCGGGTTGTGTGTTGAGTAGAGAACTGTTTTCTCCTTAAGGACATGGAAAATAAGATCCAGGAGCTCCTTTGATGCCCTGTAGTCCAGATTGGAAGTGGGCTCATCAAGTACAAATATCGGGGCGTCTTTGACCACTGCACGCATAAAGTTCAGCAGCTGGCACTGCCCGCCGCTCAGAAATCTTCCGTTCTCTCCAACATGCGTGTTGTAGCCATTTGGAAGGCCCATGAAGATTTCATGAATGTTGCAGCGCTTGCACAGATCGATTATTTCCTCGTGAGATTTTCCTTTATTTCCATAAATGAGATTCTCCCACACAGTGGTGTTCATAAGATGCGGCTCCTGTGGAACATATGAAATGAGATCTCGCAGGGCCTTTCCATTAACATTGGAAATCTGCTCGCCTCCGATCTCAATAGCTCCATCGTAGTCAATAAACCCCATCAGTGCTTTGATAATTGTAGATTTACCCGCCCCGTTTCGTCCTGTAATGGCCAGCTTTTCTCCATTTGCTATGCTAAGGTTCAGGCCTTCAAAAAGAAGGTTTTCTTCGTGTTTTATAGCCACTTCCTTAAAGCAAATATCACTAGCCTGCTGGATTTCCATAGAATGTTGACTGTCAGTAGCCGCACTTAACTCAAGTTCTGAATGCAGGATATCCGAATAGCACCTGGTAATTGCAAAGCACATGTCTTTAAACTTCATTAATCGGCTTTTAAAATTTTTAAATGTATCAATAAAAAGAATTATTCTTGTAACATCCTGCACCTTAAACCCGTACAGTCCATAATACGTGCACAATACTATTGTGTACTGTGTGAAGAACAGAATGTTTCGGTATATAAAAGGAATGCACTCAGCAAGTGTATTGTGGGCGAACTCTGCCCACTCCAGAGGCATCAGCTTCTTCTTATAGGCACCAAGCTCATGCGTTTCATTATTAAAAGAGCGAATGATGGATAAATTTTTGGTGATATCATACATTTTCGTTATTGCCCTGTATTTCAGTATATTGATCGCCGAACGCGCCCTGCTCATTACAATGATTGATATAACGGTATAAATAAATAGTACTATGAATAGAAAAAGAAACACTGCCGCAAATGTCCCATTGAAACCCTGCCAGATATTTTTCAAACAGATGATAAAATAGACAGCATGGTATCCAAGATCAATAACAACTATTTCAAGCAGTGCCAGAATGCTCTCTGACTGGTTTCTTATTATGGATGATATTTTTCCTGTTCCAATGTGCTGATACTCGGAATATTTTGCCCTGATGCAGTACTCAATATAGTTCAGCTGTAAGTTAGTGCTTATAAAGCCAAGCTGGCTGAAGAATATCAGGCGATATAGAAAGCCAAGCAAATAATGCGATACCGTGTAAATCACAATCTTTTGTAGTGTTTCATTAAAATTTGCATCCTCCTTATTGCGGATTTTAGTGCACAATGTTGATGAATGAAATACTGATTTTTCTTCTGTTATGTTGCTGAGTACCATCAAAATAAAAATGGGCAAAAGAATAATTGCCAAAATACGGTAGCTTGCTGACAGCCGTTGCAACGACTTTGCAAAGCGATGAAAATTCGCCAATTTTTTCATGGGTCAGTTTTAGGAAAAAAATTTTTAAGGAGGTGAGAAGAGAAAAAATTCTAAACCCAAAAACAGTATTTACATCATCTATTTCCAAATATTCTGTAGTTTACTAAAATTAGCGCATCAATCAGATTAAGATTTATAAGGTAATCTTTGTTCCACTAAATTTATTCTTTTTGGCATTGAAGTAAGTTTCTAGACCAATGCCATTGTTTTACTGCGCATATTATCTTTTAAAGTTTTGATAAGAGTTGCCAAACTATGCATCATTTATTCTCAAATAGCATATAAACTACCAGAACAAGAGAAAATATTTAGAAGTGATTTTGAGGCTCTAGAGACTAAAAATGCTCTGGAAATATTTGCATTGAAATATGATAGTGTGATTACATCTTTATGCGACATATAAGAATTTGAGCTGATGTTTAAACCACTAATCGGGATCATTTTCCATTATATAGGTAAAAATTTACAAAAAATTATCCTTTATTCCATTAAAATCTATCAAAACCTGCCACATTTTTTGAATGAAGATTTTTGGGTCTTAGAGTAGGCAAAACCTTATACAAGTAATATGACAGTGGAAATAAGTTATGAAAATGCAAACCCAGGTTTCTTTCGCTAGAAGAAGTGATTTTTTCTGGAAGCTGAAAAATAAAATTGCCAGATATCGTGAAAGTGTAACGGTAATGTGAAAAGAAACTCTAGATGGTCAATCCACTGATGCAAATCCCAACTCCACTCAAATATAGCAGCGCTGCATGCTTAGACAGCTCTATCTCGAGGCCTTGGAATCAATTCCATACGATTTTTCTGAAAAGCCAGCTGTTTTTTTACCAAAAAATTAAGGATTTCCTTAATGAAAAAAATCCAGATCTCTTGGTTATGGCTTTTGATAAAAATATTCCTAAAGTGTAAATATTTACTGATTACAAGCTTGAGCTGATAAAACTATTATACCGGATGCAGCACCATTTATTTACCGAAACAGAAGTAGAGTTGAACCCAAAGATGCTCTTTAATAATAGACTACTACTAGTAACTAATATTTGTTTCGAGATCCACAGCTGATATTTTTCTCAAATATGGACCGAAAATGCATGCTCACTACAATAAGATGCGACAATGTTTTCAGATTAAATTTATATGTTTGATTCAAAGAAAAGACCTGCTTGATTTATTCACAGATGCACTTTGTGGTAGATTCAGACAAGTTTCAGCTGATAACAAAGCCCGCGTTTGTAAATATGTTAGATGATGATTTTAGTTTTTTTATGTTAGTTTCCTCGAAAATAAGACCAGTCTTGTTTTCGAATTTTTAAAAAGGGTTTAAAAATGCCTATTATTCGAAATTAAGAACATGTCTTATTTTTAAGGAAACCGGTACTTCAAAAGTATGAATTAGTGGAGAAAAAAAGTCTATAGCTATATTCTGAGAAAGAGTAAGCTCAATAATAAGCCCTGTAGTACGATCATTTTTAATGAAAAGATTCATTCTGAAGTAGAAGGGGAAAGTACATAAGAAGTAAGGTCATAAATATACCAAGAGCTCAGATTATACTTTTGAATAATCTCTAAAAGACTAAAATATCCAATAATACTTTTATTTTTGAATCAAAGTCTATATAGAGCAACTACTTGGCTTATAAAAATTAAAATTGCAAAATTTTAGAAAACTGCTATTTTGCGCAATACTACTACTTTGTAGAACACTGAAAGAGTGAAGTGAGCTGTTCAAAACTTACCAAGGATTCTTTGAAAAAATAAACCCAGCTAGCTTTCACTTTCTCTGCCCCAAAATAAGGCAAGAAATTATAGCAACAATATCTTTATAGTAAGAAAGGACCATTAAGGCCAAATTTCCTTATTAATATTGAGAATTTTGTGAACAGTCAGGTGCTATGAACAGTAAAACAACGAATAATTCAAGTACATATTTTTTGAAATTGCAAATAATGATTCGTGTGGTAAAATTATTTACTGTACAGTTTGATTTTATAGGAACGCCTCTCTCTACACTAAGTCAAGCTAGTAAAATCTGCATTTCAACACGCAAGGCCGCAAGAAAAATTTTTAAATGTATTATAATAAGGCCCCATGAAGTGCAGCCTGAAAGGAGTATGCATGTGGTATTTGCTTCCACAAGCATTTTCAGCATCTGCTGAAGATGGTATTGTGAACGAGCAAGATGCCAATCCGTCTATTCATGAAGATAAAATAGTGATTGAAAGAATGAATATTAATGGCCTCAAAATTAATGTCATTTCCATTCCAAAGCTTGAAAATACATTTTTTTCAATTGACATGAATGTCGGACTGCTCGACTCGCCCAGTGATTGCTTGGGACTGGCTTTTTTTCTTACTAAGCAAATTACCAGCGGCAGTACGAACTACAAAACTCCATATCTTCTACATCTCATGGCACCAGCCATAGGCGCAGAGCTTTTGTGCGTCACTGACAACGATTTTACCAAGTGGCACTTTACCTGTAAAAACAATTCTTTCGAGAAGTTTATAGGGTCATTTATTTCACAGTACTGCCGCCCGTCTATTTCTGACGCCCAAGCTCTCGATATTGCAAAAGACAATTTTGATTCTTATCTCAGGACTCGCATGGATCTGTGCAACAGCAAGTTCCTGACATCAGTTCTTTTGCCTTGTATTGCGAAGAAAGGGGCTATTATCCAGGGGCACTTCCTGGGATCTCGCGGGTCTATTGAAGGCGTAACTCCAGAAAGCTTACTTGCCTTTCAAAAGCATTTTTATACACGAGAAAATACAACGATTACGCTTATTACGTCTCTAAAAACAGTGGAGGCGGAGGAGGAACTGAAATACTTATTTAATGATTTGCCATCGGGAAACACAGGTGATTTAGAAGAGAAAAACGAAATGTATGAAAGTCTTAATTTTTCTGATTTGATAAAAGAAGAATTTCAGAACAAAATAATTCTCTTTAGGAATCGTAGATGTCTCGATGAAAGCACAATGGAAAGATTCATGTTTATTCTTATACCTCTTCCTAAAATCACAATTTACGATCAAAGAGCAGTGTATGAGGCTTTGGAACAGCTCATAGACGTATTTGTCAGGCCTGCCATTAATCGCATTCTGTATAATCTTGACTATGCCTATAGCTCTAAGTGGGATATCGAAGTCTCTACCAAAAGCTTTTCTTTTCTGCGAATTCAAATATCCCCAAAGATCAAGGGCCACAACTGCCCCGTAGAAGTATCTTGTGTTTTTAAAACCTTTTTTAAAATTTTCCAAAATATGGTTATGAATAATTTGTCAGAAGTCAGCACTGCTTTTATCAGAGCATACCATGATAAGCTGCGCGAAACTTATTCTGAAATGATGCACAAAAGAAAAAAGGATAAGAAAAAACATATTGCTATTTCAAACAGCCAAATGAGCCTGCTGAAGTATATGGAGCAAAGCAAAGATATGGAATGGCTAATTCATAACGAGGGACAACACTATGAGACAGAAGAAATCATAAAACAGCATATTGTCGATACTTTAAATGATATTTGTGCAAATCACAACTGGGTATTATTCTCGAGCAGCGCAAGAGACGATCTAAAGGCCTACGAAAATATTGATCCACATCTTTTCCTTGGTGCTCAGGAAATGCAAGAGCTTAATCCATCTGTTGCTAAGAAAATTGAAGATGCCTTTGATGCGAGCATTATCTTTCGTTTTAACAGCGAGAAAATGGCGTTTGATTATATTGAGACTCCTCTTATTTTTGATCATCACCCAAATACAGTTATTGAATCACATAATGTTTTTTTAACGTACGTTTACGGGATGCAAAATGCTGCCATAAAAAGAGTGGACAATGGGGTAGTGGCCGATGATGGCATGAAAAAGGCATCGCTGCTCAATACTAAAGATTCTTTTGAGTTGACTGCGTTCATTTCGAATTTCATGACTTTTACCTACAGCCTCTCACGCAAGATAGAAAGCATCCCAGTGATTACCGCTAAACTTGAATTTTCTGAAAGAACAACGCCAAAAGATAAGTTTAGCAGTCTTTTTGCTATTTATATAGCCTACGTCAGACTGCTGAGCATCATTGAAAAAATGAAAAATGGAGTGCTGGTTCGTACTGAGATGCAAATTAATTTCAATGTGGTTACATTGTTTTTCCAGGGCCCCGAAAGTCTCCTAGAAGCCTGCTATGGGCAGTTTCTGGAGCAGCTTGAAATAATCAAGTGCAAGAAACGAAAACAGGTGAAAGAAAAAGAGCTTTTGGATGCTCGTCAGTTTTTCGTTAACCTTGTCGCGAGGCTTCTTTACGCTAACATAAAAATACATGATATTTCCAATAATATTTTTGAGTCACTGCATCCGCTCCCTGAAAATGAGGCGGATATTCTTAAAAAGGTATCAGAAATGACATCGAACAGGGTTATTCTGCACAACGGAGTCAGGCTGCTGCTAGCGGTTGAAAGTGTTACTGATGCCAAAAAAATGATTGATTATTATGAGAAGGGAATCAAACTAATGTGCTTGAAAAACACTTCAGTGTGGACGGACGGCAAGGCTGAGAAGTTGGAACGAATAATGCAGGCTAAAGAGTACGAGATCAAGTACGAGCATTCACTTTGCAATGCTGTGTTGTACATAGTTCCATTTGCATCGGAATATTTAATGATTGCTGAAAAGTTCTTATTGTATTTTGAAAAAATATACTTTTTCCAGTACTTAAAGAATGAAATGACTGGAAATTTGGGTCACATAAGAATCAGCGATAGTGGACAAAGCAAAAATCATTTTGTTCTGGCAGTGCAGGGAAAGTTGCCGATCTCTGAAATGAAGGAGAAGCTCGTGCTCTTTTGGAGTTTTTGCAGGGAGAAGCTAGCTGACAAAGACTACATGTATGAAATACAAGGGCTGCAAACGGATGACAAAACAGACAAAGCTAAACTTGCAGACAATGTTTTCGGTATCTTTAGTTTTTTCATCAACAATAGCTTGGAACTTGCTAATAGTGCCTTTGTTGTTTCAAATGCGTCTTATTAAATCATTTCTCATCTATTTTTACTAAGCCTATTAGTAATGAATTTAAACTGACTATAAGTTAACTTTTCACGCAATAAAAAACTAATTCCCAACCATTTTATTTAATAGACTATACTAACATGAACTGTTCATACAATAAGAAGCATTTATTCATTTGCTAGTTTGTTTTTGCAAAATTTTTCTACTTAAGAATTTTTAATGTTTGTCTCTGAGGACAAACGCACCCAAGAAGGGAAATAGAAAAATAACACAGACTTTTCAGCCACAAAACACTAAAATACCGGTTGCTGCAGCTGCTTAGCAAGACCTCGTGATTCCTGTTCATTTTTCAGTGTAAAAATTTTGTAGGTCTTTTTGTTATCGCACCCCTATGAAAGTAGGGGTGCAGAAGAGCATTTACTATATAGATGTTCACAAAAAGCTATGTAAAGGGTATATTGAGGTCCAAATTTCCCGTTCTCCAAGTGAAACAACCCTTCTTTTCCACTGCTACCAAATTTTGGTTGAAAATGTCCATCTGATAGATGAAAATTTGCAACTGAAAGGCGAGTATCTGTATCAAGAGGACGACGAGAATAAAACAGCATTGGAACAGCACAAAGAAAGTGCTGAAAATACCAGCAATTCTATCGGCGCCCAGCCTCCTGTGGTAAACGTAGAGAACGGTCCAGAAATCTCAGCGATGAACTGCACTTCAAATGAAAAGACAGAAAATGACAAAAATTCCAAAAGCAACAAGTGTAATATCAAAATTAAATCGAAGACAAAAACAGATGATGAATATTCCGATGTAAAAAATAGATTTTTAGTGAATTTACCTAAAAATTTCACCAAAGAAAGCTTTAGAATACGTCTTGCATACACTCCGGTGCAAAATAATGTAAATATATTTTGGTATCGCCCCGTGGGACCTAGCGACAAGCATCGCGAGATGCTCGCCTCAAGCAGCACGAGATACGGCTTTATTGCGCCCTACATCGACACAGTTTCTGAAATTGAGCTTATTTACATAATTCCGAATAAAGAGGATCTTAAAGTTGTCTCTCCAGGGCAATTGCATGCGATAAAGGAAGAGGATGAAATTATAATTAGTGAATACAGATTAACATCCCATCCGAAGCATCTTAATTTTGCTGTTGGCACGTACAAAACAGTCGATATTTTCAATGACAACGACGCAAGAAGAATATTAACGCCAAACCTGGATGTGGATCTTTCAATTGCCGTAAATGACCTGGAAGCCACGATACGATACATTGAAGCGTTCCTGAAAATCCCTGTTCTGCAGAATCTAAATGTTCTTTTCACGCTTATCGATACTGAGGCTATTTCTTCACCAGGAATCGTATTGCTGCATCTTTCACAGCTTCCATGCCCCAAAGATATCGAGCCTGCATACAAGTGGAAAGGTCTAATTGCGCATCTGCTTGCTACCCAAGTCTTTGGATTTCTAAATTTTATTTTAATTGACTACTGGGTTCTCCACGGCCTGACAGGATATTTGTCTGACTACGCAATAAAAAACATGCTGGGAAACAATGAGTTTCTTGCTATTTATTATCAGGAGCGAAAATACGTCACTGAGAATGATGTTGCAGAGCCACCGCTGTTTTATACTGAGCGAGTTCCTGAAGAGTACCTTTCTAACAGATTCTACAAAACTAAGGCAAAATTGGTTTTCCACTGCATGGAGTCTCAGCTTAGTCTTGCGTTTGTTCAGAAAATCTGTGCAGAGGTTGTTGAGAGCAAAAAATACAAAGACAATGAAAATACATGGGACTACAACACACCAAGAGCTCTGCTGTCTTTCACGCCGCAGCTCATAAAAATCACTAAAGAAACCACCGGACAGGACATGCGCCACTTTTTTGATTTTTATGTGTTTTCTCCAGGGCTGCTGAAAATTAATATCAGTTTGGAAATTCAGAGGAAACAAAATATGGCGAAGATGTTGATAAAGCAGCAACCCACATCCCTTCTGCAGGGATGCAACCGCAAGGCATTTTCTTCTTTCTTTGTTAAAAGCTTTGAGATTGACGGAACCTATGAGCATGAGATATTTTTGGAAAATACTGACACAAATAACGCAGCTGAACACGTATTCTTCTACCACACAAGGCCCAAGAAAAAGAAGAAAGAGGAGGAAGAGGAAGTAATGCCGCTGCTTTTTATTCGTGCGGACACCAAAAGGGAAACTCTGTTTGATTTTAACATCGAGCAGCCAGACTACATGTACATGGAGCAGCTGAGTGAGCGAAATGTAATCGGGCAGCTGGAAGCAATAAACGCTCTTGTAATGAAGCCGACGCTGCTAACCAGTGAAGCCCTCGAGCGCATTTTAGAAAACAACCATACATTTTTTAAGGTGCGTATTTCCGCTCTTTTTGCTCTGCGCCAGATTAATATCGAGGGGTATAACGGGCTTCAGCGTCTAATTCAGTATTTTGTAAGAACGCGCTGTATTGCGAACTCTACGGTTATAAAAAGTAACGACTTTGGTCTTGTGAACTATTTTATACAAAAAGCACTTGTAAAAGCTATTTCACAGCCCGTGGCTAATGAATATGGCGATATTTATTCATCGATTGTTAATGGGCCTGGTGCACTGTCATCGAGGACTCAAAACATAAATACCCTGCAGAACAATGAAAATGCGTACAATGACAACAGTGGTGCAGTTAACGAAAAATATGAGCACAGTGATGAAATGTTTGATAAAAGTGAAAATAGGTACAATATAAACATATCAAATGAGGAAAGCTCAGAGAACTGCCCTTCAAACGATTTGGATTTTCTTAATTTAGACCAGTATTTGAATGAGTCTCTTGGGCTCAGCAAAGATGAGCGAAAAAATGAAGAAACATATATCACTGATGCTGATTCGAACAGCAAAATCGTAATAGCCTTTTTAGAGAATATTCTGAAGTTTAACGACAACATGGCCAGCCAGTATGATGATTCGTATTATATGGCAGCAGTCATAAACTGCTATTCTGTTCAGATCACAAATTTCTGCACAAAGAACCTGAAAGAAATGAGCCAGTATAGAAAAGAGAAGCTAGATCTGTGCATTAGCGAAATAGAGCGCTTTCGGATGCTTGATAACGTATTTCCATCAAACAACAATGTTATTACACGGGCGTGTCTCATTTCGATGGCAAGACTGGCATATTGCCGATTTATTGACCTAAATAAAAAGGCTCTTTTGAGTCTGCTACAGTATCCAAATCTACATTCAATCCGGATCTTGGCTGCAGAAATGCTGATGCTCAATCACGTGGAGACATTCAAAACAATCCTAAAGATGCTGGAGCATGAGAAAGAGGACTTTGTGGAACGAATCCTCGACGTCATTCTGAGCATCCATAGCTATATATATGACGGAATGCTATCTGGCGACGAAATAACATATTTAAAGAAGAATAAGAGAGAATTTCTACTAATTGTGAATTTTTTTGATAGAAAAGTGCAACGATTCAGGTCTAGAACTATAAATGAGGAAAAGATAAAGCCAGTACCAAGCATCCTTTGCAATACGTTTGTTCTCGCTGAAAACGGAGAACTGGTCCCAGTAATAGGCAGACATGAAGAAAAAAACGGCACACTGATCCCGATCTATGAGGATCCCAGTGTAGCAGAAGAAACTGAGCCAGCACCCAAAAGAAGAAAGACCAGAAAAGTCACAAACAGTATGACAATTTTATACGGCCTTTATCAGCGACATTACTTTAATGTAAATATAAAGAGCAAAATAGAAAAGATATTTGAGTATGCGGCTGCTCTCGTTGAAAGCAAAGAGGCCTGTGTTAAAATGGCCATTGATACTTTTAATGTGATTAAAGAAGAGAGCAATAGAAACGGCATCCTTAAGATAACAGTAAATAGCAAGAAAGTTAAAATTGGAAAAATGTACGAACTGAAAAATCGCCTGACAAAAGTCTATGGACTGCTCAGAATCTCCAAAAGAGTCACAAAACCAGCACCCAAAAAAGAAATGAGCTGCAAAGTAAGAATAAAAGTAAGCAGGTATGTCCCCAAGCAGCTGGGCCCGCTTATTTTTAGATTCAAGCTGCCCAAGAACAAAATATATGCAAAGGAAGAAATACCGCTGCTGCTGGCGACACAAGTCAAAGACCACCACAACTTTCCTGTTATTGAGGATTTTATCAAGAAATCAAAACCGACAGATTTTTTTGAGTGGGACGTGGTTCCGGTCAGCAAGATATTTGAAAAAACAAGGGACCTTTATAAGAACATAGACAACAATGAGCATATTAATTTTCAGGCAGAACTCTCGAAGGTGCTGGAAGAGATCGAGCACTGTCTTATTTATGTACTAAGCTACTCGACCTTCGCTGGAAAGATCTATTTTGCTGCAAAAGCAATATATAATATGGTGGAGAAGATTATCTACAAATACAGCCATATTCAGAAAACAGTTATTCCTATGACTGAACACATCAGGACCAAGTGCAGTGAATTCATCAACACGCTGCTTGCAAAAGAAGAATATGCATATTTTTACTATCCAGTAGATACAGCCAGTCTTAAGAATTACCTGGATATTGTGCGTGTGCCAATGTGTCTTTTCGATATCAAGGGGCGAATGGTCAGCTATAAGAGTTTTGACACGTTTATCTGCGAGCTGGAACGAATATCAAAAAACTGCCTACGATTCAATAGCCAGGCATCAGAAATTGGCTTGTGTGCGAAGAAACTCAGAGAGGAAGTTGCTGTTTTTAGAAAAGAAGTAGAAAGCGAGGGTTTGGCTGCAAGAGAAACACAAGATGTGCTAATAGAAATAATTGGCGATTTAGAGGCGAAGTCACACTTTGAGGAAATGCTCACTGGAATTAAAGAAATAAAAACATGGGGAGACTTCGATAATGAGCTTGCAAACATCAAGAAAAAATACTCAAGATATTCTGTAAACGGCAAAGCGGTAGGAAATGCGATAAAGATAATAAAAACAGCTGTCATGGACTATTTTCCGGTGAATGATGGGCAAATACTGTCATTATAATAAATTAATTAGACAATAAAA
>JALPMN010000526.1:0-14970 GCA_024243835.1 Enteropsectra breve | reverse complement strand
TAAATAACATCTGCAATACAGGCATCGAACCATCTTTTGGCTTGGAATTCTCAACCTTTTGTAATCATAGTATCTTACAGGTGTTATGCGAGGATCTGGTTTAGTGGCAAGTTCAATAATTGTTCTCACACATTTGCAGCATATTCTTCGCTCTGCACAACGTGGATTAGGGCACATCACACATACTGGCAGCTGGTTGTTTGTTTTATAAACTCCTTCTTTAAATGAATTTTCGAAAGCCGTATCAGTGGAAAACGGCAAAGTGCAGTTTGGGCAATTTTCAGATACAGTGTTTTTATTACCGGTATCCTTGTCAGCATTGCCTTGCGCAACTTTCTCTCGATCTAGAAGCTCTAAGAGCTCATACTTGTTGTACAGCTGCTTTATTTTTGGCAGGGGGCGTGGCAGATAAACGTCAAGAAGTCCAATGTTTTCTGCTTCGTTAATCTCTTTCATGTTCAACTTAATGTCCTCGAATAATGTGCTGTCATCAGCTTTATGTTGTACAGCAATTTGCGTTGCTTGATCGGTTGCCCAACAAGTTTGTATCAGTATCTGCGCAACTAACATGGAAAAATTTTTCGTCCTTATTTTATGTGATTTGGACGAATCATGATCGCATCCTTCTCCATTAAAACAAGTTATCCAATAAAATCAAGAAAAAAAATAAAATGGGACTCTTCCAGCGCTCAAGAATTTTCTGCTTTAATTACTGGTAACCTAGGATTCACACAAAGTCTGCTATATTTATTGGATATAAAGAATATTTACAAGCGTTTTTAAGCTTTATAAAAAATGATAATGCTCAATATTATATAGTATGATTTTTCAATTTACAGTCTGTTGTGAATTGTGACTTACAACTCGAAACAGATTCATTTAGAACACCAAAATACGAAAAAAATCCTTATAATACTAAAACAAATATCAATATTGAATGATTTGCTTTAATGTTAGTTTTGATCATTAAAAGAGTTTACCAAAACTCTCTCCCACTATGCTTTGGCATCTCCTTGCCAGACGTCCCGCTTATCTTATTTCAAGAATTTTATTATTGAAAACTTTAAAAGCAAAAGAACTCATGGCTTAGTAGTTATGCCACTAAATTGTAAAACTTAAAGTAAAATTCTACAATTAATATGACTTTGCAAAATAGGTAAGTAAAATGAAATTACATTATTTTCTTCTAAAATTCTATACCTGGTTTATTGTCCTAAAAATAAAACTAAAAAAATTCTTTTTCCAAAATCATAAAGACGAACAAGTTGTTGTATATTTAATAAAACCGAATTTATTGATAGTTTTTGGTGTAAAAGATTCAATAACGTGAAAATCTGGCTTTTATTAGATCACCTTTCTATAAAGCCTGCAGAATCATCTTATAGGCGCCCGATGGCATAACAGGAATATTGTCGGTATAGTACTTGATACCTGTTGCTACTCCCTTTATCTCGCTCTTTCTCTTGATGGCAGAAAGCGCCCCACAGGCATCGATTGTACCCAGCACGAAAAGCACTTCTAAAAACTTATTCATCTCTTTTTCAGAGCAGCCAGCTAATCCCTGCTCAGTATTTAGGACTTCAATCTTCTTCAGCAGCTTTCTGTAGAGAACACGGAACTCCCTTGCCTGCAGCAAGTCAACACTGTCGGCGCCCTCAATAGCTACATTTGTTGGCAAAACATCCTCTTCCAAATATTTTTTGTAAGTCGCGCTCATATAAAACTGGAATGCACACAGGGCCTGATAGCCGACTGTAGTGCCCGCGACCGCCTTTAGAATATTCTTTTCAAGGGCACTGATTGATTCACTACATTTCTCTCCTAAACAATTAGGATTGCTTTCAGGAGTATCATCTTCCATTTTTCCTTTCAAGCCTCTCAAAGCAAGCCTGGCCACCATCAGCATCCTACTGATTTTTAGTGCAACATCTCCGCCTGCAATGCTACTGTCCAGCCATGCAAACAATTCTGCATAGTACATCCTGAAAAACGGCAAGTCTGGTATTGAGCTTATTCCTTCAGGGGAATTAATGCCTTCGAAAAACTGTTTAAAGCCTAATTCAAAGAAATCCCACTTCATTAAAATATTATTGACGCCATCTTTAAAACTATTAAGAAGCTCCGTATTTCTGCAAACAAATGCAAGTGATCCAATATGATAATAATTTCCATCGTGATTATAATACGCTTCAATAATTTGATCAACCTCTTCACTCGGCACAGCAAAAAAGCACGACGGCTGCATGCTCATTCGCTCAAGCAGTTTATTTATAGACGTAGGATCGTGCTCTTTCACCATATTGTAGATAGGCGTCTCATTTTCCCAGCTTACAAATTCAAATTTCTGGATTCCCTCAATAAGCTTTGTCAGTTTATTCTTGCTCCTAAACAGCTCAATTGCAGCTTGTGTGGCTGAAGAATTGGGCAGATTCTTGAAAAGAAGAATAGCACTTGGATAGTCTCCATTCACAAGGCATTCAGTTATGCTTGTATTGACAACATCTATGGCGCTTGATTTTATTTTGAAGGTCTCGCGTAGATAATCAGCATAGTTTTTGTCGCAAATATTAAGGGTACTGTGCAAAACTGAAATTTCAGAGATTTTATTTGTAACATCATCGAAATGCGCAGGTGCCATGGTATAAAGCATCTTTAGAATCGCATCGTAAATGAATGCTGGCAGAATAACTTGTTTTTCTTCTCCATTTGATTCATTAAAATCGGTAGAGCTTGTTTCCTCTGGAGGTACAGTGGGAGAGAATTTATAGATAGGAAAAGAAAAGCGCCTAGCATCGGCATTGTGCCTGTTTACAAAGACTTTACCGTACATCTCAGAGTTTTTCTCTTCCTTAAGCTTTTTGTAATAATTCTGGACCAATTTGGTAATTAGAGTTTCATACGAACTGGCACAGTCCCGCGGATAGAAGCTAAGCCCTTTAAACGTAAATTCCAATGCATTATAGTTGATGATATTGTTTATTAGCCTTGGATTATGAAGTGCATCATAGAATGCGCTGTAAAGATCATTTGATAAAGGATAATACGTTTCCTCCTCACCGCTAATTTGCCCCGTATGCTGAAATCCTGTGAGTATAAAAGAATATAGAGATCATCCATTTCTTAATGAACAGGCGGTTTAAATTTGCATCTTTTGTCGTTCTGAAGTAGCCTTTGATCAGAGAGTAATAAAGCAAGGAAAAATTATCTGCATTCTCAATAGGAATTTCAGCGCATATTTCTTTAAAAAAGCTTTCTAGCTGATTAGGTGATAATTTAAGCTTCTCAATAAAATTAATTAACTTAGTTATAAATGGAAAGCTTATTTTTTCAGTGCAGGTTCTGAGAAACCCTTTCATAAGAATGATTCGCTCATCAAATGGAATGTTTTGTTGAGTACAAGCTGCATAAAAAATGTATTGAATAGCAAGATCATAAGAAAGAAAGTTCTGAGAGGCATCATTCAGGGGGTTAGGTATAATTAATGGTTTCATTGCAGTATCAAGTCTGGCAAACGCTTCAGTATGTAAAGAACCCACTATTTCTAAGAACCAATATGTCTTGTCCTGATTATAGACTAAATCCTCAATATATTGTCCTTTTTCAGGTTCATTCAACTTACAGCTCTCGGGAATTGCTTCCAGATCGGCAAGCTCAATATTCAAATAGTTTCGGCACACCAGGCATTCAAACATCCTTTGATATGGAATTTTAGTGTTCTGATTGTCAAAATATTCAACGGTAGCTTTGAAGGGACTGAGCATAATATCACGACGAATTAAGATTTTTAGGCATTTAGGGCATACACGCCCATCGTTACAGCGTGGATTTGGGCACAGCACATACACTGGGAGCAGATTGTGTGTTTCATATACCCCTTTCTGAAATGAATTCTCAAAAGTCTTTTCTCTGAGAAAGGATTGATAGCAAACTATACAGCTTTCAGCCGATTCATCGCTATGGCCGGTTTCAACAGTGTTTTCAGGAACTGCATTATTCTTTTGTTCTAGAAGCTCCTTGTACTCAGTTGGGTTATACAGCTGCTTTATCTTTGGCATCGGGCAGGGCAAGTTCACTTTTGTGAGCCATTTTTCTCGCGCCTTGCGAATTTCCTCCCCGTTAAGCCTGATTTCCTCGAATAGCCTGTCATCATCAGTTCTCTGCTGATCAATGGCTTCTACTGCTTGTTCTGCTGGCCAGAGCCACTGCATTAGCAGGTAAAAATCGAACATGGAGTAAATTTTGCATCTTTTTTTTAATTAAAATATTGCGATGCCAAATGAGCTTTTTCAAAAGGAATATTACAAAGCAATAAGTTAAATAAGCTTTTAAAGAGTACATATACACATAAATTATATTTTTTAAATGATTCTCTATATCCGGATCCATCAGGGTTCTTTAGATTGTATTTTACAAATACGAGAGTAGTTAATTAGATGATTGATGCTATAGCTGTATATTTGAATTAGCAAATCTTATTAAAATGTGTTTTATCGTTAATAGTGTTAATATTCCTATGCTGTAAATAATAGTTATCCACAGAAGGGTTCTTTAGATTGCATTTTATAAATACGAGAGTACTTAATTGGTTTTTAGGCTCTCTATTAACAAATTAACAAATTAACAAATTCTCTATCAGTAATGTGCTTAGAAAACTTTGATCCTAAGGAATCGATCAGCAATCAAAATTTTCAATTTTTTAAATTGAGGTTTGAGATGCCTTAAATGCTCAGTCTCATTCAACAGATAGCACTGTTATTCAGTATTTTAGAAGCAAGCGCATCAGTAACAAGCTGTGACGTTGAAAGGCCATTTGCCAAGCACTTTATGATAAAAGTACAGATGGGTGATACAGATGATCAAAGAGAAATAGACATCCGAGACCTTACTACAATAAAGATATTTCAAGCATACCTGCAAAAGCATTCGGTAGCAACGGGCAAATCCACGCTACGCAGACAGATTTCAACACGGCTTGCAGCACTGGAATACTACAAAGCTGCAGAAGAGGCTGCATCCGCTAAGGATATCACGACTAATGAGTTTAACAATGATAAAAATATTGAAGAGTTTAACAATGACAAAAATAAAGATGATTTTAATAATGATGATATTGAAGAGATTAACAATGATAAAACGATGGATGATTTTAATAATGATATCAGAAAATGGTTTTTAAACAAATCCAATGTCAAAGACAACAAAATACGCACATTCCTGAGAAACGAGAAGATTGACACTCCATTTATAAAGTTTACGAAGGGCTACCTGCAGGTATCCTGTCTGAGCTTCATGCTGAAAATGCGCAGCACGCTTTACTTTGCGGGTCTTCAGAACGGCTTTACCGAGGCGCTGGCCAAGGAGATTGTAAAATTTGCCTATGTTTTTACATTCAACACCGACTATTTCTCGCATATTTGCATTTCCATTGACGGCAAGAAGCTTCACCGCAAAATAAACTCTCAGCTGCTCTTCTGTATTAATTTTATTATCATCCTGGGGAATGCAGATCTTCTGACACTCTACAGGCAGTTCCTAGCAGAGAAAAATGGCATGTACAAGCTGATTCAGCTGGTGCCCTTGATGGAAGAGTCTCTGTCTTTGATTAAAATCAGGCATGAAGGCCCCATAATTCATGGAATTTATCTCCACAAAAATTACCAGAACAGCAAAGAGCTGAAAACTGTTATTGAGGCCAACAAGCTTAAAGTATGTGAAACTGCCTCTATAAAAGCAGGCCCAGAAGAAGATGAATATTATTTCTTTGCGGATTTTATGCCCAGATATAATGCTATCCTGGCCGAGCCGGCAGTTGAGCAAAAATAAAAAGACTTACTTTAATCATGCTTCATAAATGTTAACTAATGTATAGTTTTGTTGCCCATCTCATTAAATAATTTAGCTAGTAACAATAATAAGGTTTTAGGATTTCACCCAGGTACACTATTTCTAAATTTGCTCTACGTCAGCTCTTTATTTTTATATGTTGCCATATCACATACAAGCAATACTAAACTCCTACCAATCAAATGATTATTAAAATTTTTTGTTATTCATAGAAACGTGATTACCTTAATTACAGTATGCTATGAGTAACTAAATATATTGATTGTTGCTACTGCTCGATGAGCAACTTGGATTTGTATTATTCTAAGATACACCAATACAAACGCACTGAAATAAAACTATTTTTAAGAAAATAACTCTTTCTGGCCCATAAATACGCAGCTTTAAGACTGGTATAGTTTATTTTTAAATAAAAATCGATAGTTTTCAATTTGCATGATTATATAAACACAATTCTTATTAATTTTAGTAATTTTTATAAAGATATATTAAAGAAATATCATATAATTCACTCAATATTTATCTATAACAAAGCAACTATCTTTTCTAAATCCATTTTTTATTCACAAAAATTTTATTCGCCAGATGGACAAATACACGGACAAAAGCAAGTCCAAATACAAGTCTGTTCCCCTCTCAACGCTCCTGACAAACACGAGCGTAAAGATTGCAGATCCCGTTCTCAAGCTGAATGCTGAGATCAAGAACATCTATGCGAAGATCCGTCTGACCGACCAGGAGCGTGAGGCGCGTGAGAAGATCTTCCGGCGCATCAAGCGCGCCATTGAGGAGCGTCTTGACTGCCGTGTGGAGAGCTTTGGCAGCTTCCGTACAGCGATGCAGGTTTATTCGTCTGACATTGACATCACAGTGCTCATCAAGTCGCACACGAGCATTAGTACAAGAAGAAATAATACAAACTATGGTATAGATAATAATACTAATAATATAGATATTAATAATAGTAATGATAATACTAATAATCATATAGATAATACTAATAGTAATAATAATCATATGGATAATATAAATAATATAGATTATAATATAGATAATAAAGTAGGTAAGAGAGAGGAGTACCAGGACTCAAAGGGCGTGGCCAACGCTTATCTCTCACGGATACACGACATCATCATGGAGGCAGACATCTCCACCGGGCAGATCCTCCACATCAAGAAGGCAAAGACCCCCATCCTGAAGCTCAAGGACAAGAAGCACAAAATAAACATAGACATCAGCATAAACAAAGTGGATGGGATTGAGACAGCCGCGTACATCACGAAGATCCTGAAGGACCGCCCGTACATGGAGTACTTCGTGATTATCTTGAAATACTTTCTGAAGCGCAGGGGCCTGGCAGACACGCTCTCAGGAGGCATCTGCTCGTACGGGCAGTTTCTCCTGATTCTCTCGTTCGTGCAGCTGCATCCGCTGATTCAGAACGGGAACATCGATGTTGCGGAGAACCTCGGGGTGCTCCTCATCGACTTCTTCCAGTACTACGGGATTGACTTCCCCTTTGAGCGCAGTGCCATCTGTGTGGCCAGCAAGAGCTTCCGCTCGCAGAAGGAGGCACCGCTGTACATCGAGGACCCGATTGTTCCGGGGAACAATGTGGCTGCCGGGTGCAGCTCTCTGAACATGTTGCGGGAGGTGTTTGTTTATTCCTACCGCATTGTAACAGCAGCCATCGCACAGAAGGTGGACATCAACAGGAGCATTGCTGATCTCTGGCTGCGGCTGGATGCACGGGAGATGCGTGAGCGTGAGACGTATTTTAAGAGCAAGAAGAAGAGCAGCAAATAAGCATTATAAATAATAAAGAGTATTTTAGTATAAATATTATTCTTTTATTTATATTACGGTGCACTGTTACTACATAAGACAATCTCAATATCTGTTAAATGTGTATATCAAGAATATACTCTATTGCAAATTTTATAAAAAAAAGTATTTTCTCGTATATTATTGTTCTGCATGAATAAAATATATGAATGCATAAATGAATAAAATATTTAAATAAAATATATGAATGCATGAATGAATAAAATTTTATATTATTTTTTATGTTCGTTTAAATATAATTTATTTGCTAATTTAACGGAATCCACTGAGCAGTTTATCAATATCCATCGGATCTACTTCCTGATTTTCTTTATTTCCTTCCTCATCAGAAGCATCCTTGCCTTTAATACTTATGGTCTCTTTGGCAGTGTATGAAGTGTCACTTGGGGGAGTGTCCTGCTTATCCGCTGGATTGCTGTTAGGATTGCTGTAAGGATTGTTGTAAGGATTGTAGTTGTTAGGAGGGGTGGGACTTGAGGGACTACCTGGATATCCTCCGGGAGTAGTGCCCCCTTGGGGAGAGTTCGGCCTGGGAGGTCCATACGGTGCAGGATTGTTATAATTTGGGGGTGCATATGGTTTGTTATTATTTGGTACTCCATTATTATAATTATTAGGCCCATTTCCATTATTATTACTGGGTACTCCACTATAATTATTGGGTACTCCATTATAATTGTTATTGGGTACTCCACTGCTATTATTATTGGGCCCAGAAGGACTATAAGGCTTGGTATTATTAGGCCCAGAAGGACTATAATTATTGGGTCCATATGGATTGCCATTATTTGGTGAGTTTCCACTCTTCGGTGAGCTATCATTTTTTGGCGTATCAAATGGGCTGTCATACAACTTTATCTTTGGTTTGTTCTTCTCAGCCAGAAAGTCCTCTAAGGGCTTCTTTCCTATTTCCTTTTCAATCAAAGCCTTGTCTTCAGTCTTTAGCTCCCTTGTGCGCTTTATTTTATAACCGTTTTCATCATCATCCTTCTTGCTCTTTTTCTTGTTCTTAGATTTATAAGGACGGCTATTATTCTTGCCAGGCTTATTTTTGTTATCGGGTTTTCTTCCATTTCCTCTGCCACCATCTTTCTTTTTGTTATGAGGGTCTGAATGATCGTTCTTTCTTTTTTTGGGATTTGAATGCTCGTCATTTCTTTTGTTATGAGGGTCTGAATGATCTCCTTTTCTCTTACGAGGGTTTGAATGATCGTCTTTTTTATGAGGATCTGAATGATCTCCCTTTCTCGAATCATCTTTTCTCTTACGAGGATCTGAAGAATCATCTTTTCTCGAATCATCTTTTCTTTTATTAAGATTTGAATGACTATCATTCCTATTGTTGCTTGCATCCGTACTATCACTATTAAAATTATTGTTGGTATCCATACTTTCATCTTCGCTTTTATAATCTTCTCTTTTTTCATAATCTTCTTTCTTGTCATAATCTTCTCTTTTATCATATTCATCTCTTTTATCATAATCTTTTCTCTTATCATATTCATCTCGTTTATCATAATCTTTTCTCTTATCATATTCATCTCGTTTATCATAATCTTTTCTCTTATCATATTCATCTCGTTTATCATAATCTTTTCTCTTATCATATTCTTTTCGTTTATCATAATCTTCACTCTTTTCCTCTTCAGAACTGAAATAACTGTCCTGTTTCATGTTTTTCTCATAATGCGCCACAACTTTTGCAAGCTTCTTGATCTGCTCCCTTTTCCTCTTGTTTGACAGCGTGGTTTCAATGGTCTGCTCATAGCCCTCGCTGTAGCCCTCCGTAGGCAGATCCTCAGTCGGATCGCTGCTCTCATTCTCACTGCCATTTTCCCTGATTGACTGCAGCACCAGCTCTGTGTCCACCAGCTGGAAGACCTGGTTGGGGCTGTCGGTGCAGAGCATCATCAGGAAGTGCTCCTGGTGATACGTCAGACAGGCTCCCTCCTTAGACTTTAATTTGAACTTTCGATCAGAGCTGATAATAAAAATTTTAAGCTCCAGAATGACTGGTATCAGGACATCGTTGTCATTTTCATTAAACTGGGTTTGTTCAACAGGAGTCTCGTGTTTTGGTGCAACTGCAGCACCGTTGCCTTGTTCGTTCTGTGGATCAGCTGTTTGTTCGGCTGGTGAATCAGGAGGGCTGCTCTCAGGTTTTGAAGGCTCAGTATTAAAAGGTGTTTGTTTATGCGAAGGTGTTGTTTGTTTGTTCGAAGGTGTTGTTTGTTTGCTAGCTGGTGTTTGTTTATTCGAAGGTTTTGTTTGCTTGTTTGATAATGCACCAGGGCTTGGCCTGTTCCTCTGGCTTATTTTTCCTGATCTCGTTACTACTGTTTTCTTGTATTTTGTCACTTTACGCCCCTGCGGCTGTTTGTTTTCCTTAGGTCTTTCAAATGCAAATGCGCCTATTTGCCTGCGCTTCACTGGGGGAGAGGGCTCTTCAGGCATTTCAATATTCTCAGGCACTTCATGATAACTGGGCTTCTTGGGATGAGGGCTACTAGTTATTGGCGAACCCTTCCTCTTCCCTGATTTCGGCTTGTCTTTTCTTGATTTCGGCTTTCCTTTGCTTTTTCCTGAATTCGACTTACTTGAATATTTCTTTACTGTCTTGGTCCTGCGCTTCCTGACCACATGCTCCTTGTCTCCCTCAGTGCTGCTGCTGTCCTCGCTGTCGCTGCTGCTGCTTTCGTCTCCCTGTGAAAAATTCTGTACGCTTCCCACAAATGATGTTTGTGTTGTTACGATATCCTCCTTGTTTTGATCTAAGGCAGGGCTAAAGACTACGCCATTATTTACAAAAGAAACTATGTCGCCGTTTACCATCATTTGTCCATCGCCATAATTGTTTTCATTTGCATAGCCACGAACCAATTTTCCATCTATATTAAAGACATACAATTCCTCTGAAAGTGGCTTTTGATCTGATTTCCCATCGTCTCTATTACTAGCACGCCCTGCTGTGTTTTCGTTGCCATGCGGCATGTACATCATACGGTGAGTCTTTGCGCGCACACATGTGCTGATTAGTAGCCATATCACAGCTGTTCGGTGCATGGCTTGTTGATGCTCCTCATCATATAAACAAAGTGTTTCAAGATTACGTAATTTGAAATATTTAATACGGCATATTAACAGGACGAGAAAATATCATTGGGTAGAAAAAATAATTTGAAGAAATGATATCTATTGGATAAAATAGTAATATCAAATAAATGGTAGCAATCGAATTGTATACAATTATAATACAGCTATGAGCATACAAAGATGTTTTAAATACAAACTATTTTATACACTTCTTATAATACACGTCTAATAATACGCTTCTTATAATACGCTTCTTATAATACACTTCTTATAATACACTTCTTATAATAGATTTATAGGATTGTAAAGTTTATCAAAGATTTTTAAGTTTATCAAAGATTTTTAATATTTCTAGTTCTCATTTACTTCTTCAGCTGCGAAAGCGCGGTAAGGTCAACCAGCCGCACTGTGGGCACGATGCTCTCGCCCGTGTAGCCCTTGCTCCAGTCGTCCCCGGTGGCAAACACATAGAACTTTCCATCGGCACTCGCATCGCCAGCAGTAACGGGATTCGTGAATTCCGAGTTTATTTTTTTAATACGCGAGACGAGATCGAACCAGACCAGATTTCCGTCTGAGCCGCCTGAGACGAGGATGTTCGGATTTGAAGGCAGAATGCAGAGGGTGTTGACCGAGTAGAGTTTGTTGTCTGTGGAGCGGTGCGATCTGAAGGTTATTTTCTTGGTGAGGGGTCTGAGGCTGAAGAGCTCGATGCGCGCATCGATGCTGCCCACGGCGAGATTCTCAAGGCTGTTCGGTGTGATGGCAACGCTTCGCAGTGAAAATGCCGTGGCAGCAGTCACTTTGGTCGGTGCATTTAAATTATTTATGTCGTACGTGAGAATTGAGCGGTCAGCCAGTGCCAGGGCCAGCATGCTGCCCTTGAGATCCATCGCGTAGAGCTTCGCTGGCAGGTCGATCGAGTGGAGCGGTGCAGTGCCCGACAGGTCCCAGAACTTGACGGTGCTGTCGAATCCCCCCGTGATGAGGTACTGGTTGCTGTAGTTTTTCATTGCCTTGACACCCGCGCTGTGGCCCTGCCAGCTGTTTGGATTCCCGTTCTGGTCAACAGCGGCGATAGTGCCGTCCGCAGCACCGGCAACAACGCAGCCCTTGAAAAACACCACGGAGAGCAGCGGCTTCCCGAGCGAGACGTTCCGCTCCATCGATGCACGCGGCGATGCACTCATTCCGTACGAAGAGTAGCTTTCTATTTTGTAGGTGCGCACAGTGCCGTCCCAGGATGCAGCAGCGAAGTGTGTTGATTCCTGGTTGAAGGCGAGGCAGCTGACTGAGTCTGCGGGCGCATTGGCCACCTGGATGTTCGGTGTTTCTTTGGAGGTTGTTGACCCATAGGAAGACGAGTACATGAGGGAGATAAAAATTTTACAATAGTAATTGCTTTTAGAAAAATAATTGCTTTCTCTAGAATAATAATTGCCTATAGAATAATTGTCTTTAGAATAATAATTGCCTATAGAATAGTAATTGCTTTTAGAATAATAAATGCTTTTAGAATAGTAATTGCTTTTAGAATAATAAATGCTTTTAGAATAATAAATGCCAGATGAAGCTTCATCAAGTAGCAAAGCCATTGAGAAGAAAAATATTTTAGAATTGTTAAAAATATTATTTTTATCTAATGTCATGAAATATCCCTTTAAACCAGCAATCTGTTGTTAACAACCATAGATAATGGAAGAGCAATCTAATGCTCTTTTATTATAATTGTTGGGACAAATTATTAAAAGTATAATCAGACAAAAGGGTTATTTAAATAAACAGCAATAATATAGGGCTAAATATTTAAAAGAGGATGCTATATACTTAAAGAGGATGCTATATACTTAAAGAGGATGCTATATACTTAAAGAGGATGCTATATATTTAAAAGAGGATATAAATAATTAAGAAGCTTTTGTAATGATAATTTCTTAAATAATAAAAAATATACTAAAAAATATACTAAAAATCCTGTTTTAATATTTATTCCGTTTAATAAAACAACATTAGAAACTGGTGCTGAACAGACGCTTGCCCTTCTTCAGGGCCTGCTTGCAGTACACAACGAAAAAGTCGCCATAGAGGAAGGTCTGTATCACCCCTGAGATGATCTGCACACTCTGGTGCTTGAAGCCAAAGCCGGTGTAGAAATATATCACATAGAGGAAGCGGTAGACGCCCATAAGACCGATGTATATCGCAGTGAGAGACTCACAGTCACCGGCCTCCTGGAGCATGGAGAGCTGCGGGAGAATGGCAACAGTCTCGATGAGCAGAGAAAACGTGTAAAGATACTCCTCAACATAGTCGTACACAGTGCTGGTTGACACTTTGATGAACGGGGAGAGTGCAGCAGCAATGCCTATCACAGCCAGAATATTGAAATTATCGTGCCGTTTGTTGTACGTGTGTTTGTATTTGGAGGCGATGTAAAAAATGATGACTATCTGGTAGGCTATGAATATGAACTTCATAACGCTGTTGTACATCATCGTGTAGCTGCCAGCCGACTTACTAAGGTTGAATAAATCAAGATACCGGAACAAGTAGGTTATGAGATAGAGGAACTGGGTCTTGAGGGAGAGGCCTGAAACAGACTTCGTTTCAATGACTTTTTTGAGAAGGAAGGCCCTTCCAAGGCACATGGAGAGATCCGCGGCAAATCTTAGTGAGACGATTTTCGGCATTCGAGGGCTGTGAGAAATTTTTATATTTGCAGAAAAAATTAATAGAAGCGCTATTCAATCCTCATGATATAGCCAAAAGAAAAATGTGTATTTTGAAGGTGCGTAAAGATAGGCTATCATCGGTTAATAAGATTAAACATTATTCTTGGGCATCTTCTATTCAAAAAATAATTTAATGGTTCTACCGAGATTCGAACTCAGATTGCTGGATTCAAAGTCCAGAGTGCTACCATTACACCATAAAACCATATAGATTAAAATATTGTGCTATAAATATAGTAATTTTATCAGATCATATCACTTAAAACGTAAAACAAAATAATTTATGACTAAGCAAGTCATAGATAACTTCTAGTGCTAACAGCAATTATAAGCATCCAGTCTATTACATAAGCATCCAGTCTTTTTTAATAGAAAAGACTGTTATATATTACTTTTCTAGCGTTTTATGTTTGGAGGTGTTTCTTGCAAACAATCATTTTTTATTCATTTCCTTTATCAGTAATTACCTTTTACATAACTTTAATTTATTACTTCACTGCAAACAAACACATTCATCTTGAAACTGCGTCATTTGTCTGTCTCACACACTGTTTCTGATTTTATTTTCTAAAACACTGTTCCCAAGGCTATTCGCCCCAGCCAAACATTGTTTTAACTCTATTTAATTGAAAATACATGCCTTGTCCCATGTTTTTTGAAAATTATACTCGCGGAAAAACACAAAGTATCTGGGCAGAGACACAGGACTGCTGGGACGATGTGCATCCCTCGTGGAAGGCTGTTGGCGAGAGTCCCAGGCGCATGCTGCGCAGTGAGATCGCGGCGATGGAATTCATCCCAAAAAGCATCCAGACCCTGTGCAACATTGTAAACAAAGAAAAAATATACTACAACGTGGTGTTCCCATCAGGGAGAAAAGGCATCGGGATGTACCACACACACATTTGCGAGGGCGAGTATGTGATCATCGAGGCCGACCGCGGCGAGGACTGTGCCTGTGTGGGGAGTGTTTCGCCACAGGCCCATGAAAACTTTAAAGTGGAGGTTAAAAGCATAATCCGTCTCGCCTCAAAATTGGATATAGAGATTTTGGGGATGCGGCGCAAACACGAGCAGCGGGCACTTCTGAAGTGTGTGGAGATGGTGCAGGAGTACGGATTTCCCATGGAAATAACCCGCTGCGAGTTCCAGTGGGACATGAAGAAGATCACATTCTACTTCGTCAGCAGCAAACGAATAGACTTTAGAAGCCTTGTGAAGGAGCTTTTCAAGTATTTTAAGATCCGGATATGGATGAGCATGGAGAACCGGGTGTAGAGGCATTAAATATTTAATAAGTTTCTTTTTTTTAATTATACCATAATATTAATTGTCACCGGCCCAATAGGATCCAGTCTGAATAGGATTCCTTTTAATTTTTTTCTTAATTTTTCCTTCCTTAAAAGTAAATTTCACAGCTCTAATTCTATTGACATTTCAGCTAATTCTCTTTTTT
>JALPMN010000494.1:0-11943 GCA_024243835.1 Enteropsectra breve | reverse complement strand
ATCCTTAAACTCCATAACTTCCTGAAGCACTGCATCTAGTGTTGTTTGCCTAAAGTTCATTTTGGAGGGTAAAAAATAAAAATTTTCAAGCACCCCTTTTTAGTGCCAAATAGCTTTCCCCACTCCAAAATTTTGCATAACGATAAAGGGGGTATTCCCCTTTTATGATAAGTGATTAAAAAGGAGGTTTTATATTATAATGACCCTATAAGTCTATTGGTTAAAATGATGAAATAAAAAATGATTAAATAAATAATGGGGTTGTTAATAGTCTTTATTAAACGGTCGGTGAGGCAACGCTAGACCCGCATTCTCAATAAATTCATTACCATAATATAGATCTAAAAGATAAGTAAAGTAATATGACTTTTTATAGGGATAAATACACTAATTTTATTCATTATAACGATTTTATCGTTTTATTTTTAAAGACGAAAATAGCTTTAATTACTGAATGAATATCTCTCATTTTAAACTAAATCACACAGCGACTATTAGCAACTAAAGAGCTCTATATTCAGTTTAAATGTATTTTTCTGCTGAAATATTGTACTCTTTGAAACAGAGCCTGTGTAAAGAATAACTTTGCTTTCAATAAATATTTGCCTGCACATATTCAAAAACCGCACAGAGGACATAAAGCATACATTTTAATTACTTTTGTGGTCCTGGACTCTCTAGGCAACGTGTAGCCTTTAAAAAGCACCATTATTTATGAAACTTTGTCCCTCAAATTTTGTACCTGATTTTAAATAGAGCAATCAGCACCCGCCATCATGCTAAGTTTTCTATACTTTTATCGACATTATTGCAGTACTGAGTAGAGAATTATACGTTGAATCGTAAACAGTTAATATGTAAAATATAGATTTTTTATTAAAACATAAGTAAGCCCAAATTAACGTTATAATTTAATTTACTGTAAATAAGGATTATCGAAGACCTTTATATATCCTGGAATAAGATTCATAAATATTTTTTCAAGCTCAATAATATCCAAGTTTGCATCACTGCTTATTCCCAACTCCTTATAAAAACGCGTTGCGTTAGAAATCCATTCACTTGCACTCTGTTTTTCGAAAACTTTTATTTTCTTATCCTCGTTTTCATCTAAAATTCTAAAATAATCATAATTGGCCATATACATTATAAGTGGCTCATAGCTTGGCCTAATTAAAAAATAATTGAAGAGCTCCATTTGGTTCTGAATGTCAAAGATTAGTGTGTCTATAAACCAGGAGGCATAAAACTTCATTTTTACCCCTTCGAACTGTTTTATATTCATAAACGAACCTTCATAGAAGTGTTCATACTTGTAACTCATATAATTGTCAACGATATTTAGAATCCTTTTGTTGTAATCGGCACAACACAAAAATCTAAGGATAAATTTCTCTAAGACGAGCTTCCAGCAGTCCAGAACATTTTCGTATGAAAAGCATTCTGACTTATAATAGTTGTAAAAAATAAAAACGAAAAAGCGATCCATCCCTTGAACATAATCAACCTCCTTTGTAATTCTTTCTATACACCAGTCCCAACAGTTGAGCAATGAAACTTTATACTCCGGTGCCGAATCATATAGAATCAGTCTTTCCCTATCTTTTTTTATTACTTTTATAGTCTTCTCGTCTACTGCTTCAGCATCAAAAATCATATCATATACATAATATATTTTCTTTGATGTAAGAGCTGTACTATCTTTTATAGAATTTTGAGTCAGTGTTCCTTCTGGAACGATTGAATTGCATGCTTTGTCAATGACTTCCCACGAATTTTTATCATTGCTATGATTTGCAGGCCTATTAATTTCAAATCTAAAGGTTTCTTTTTCTTGTTTTAGGCCTTTGCATTCTTTAACTCTTGAAATAAATTCATCGAGTAGTTCTTTATGTACTTTATCATGCATAATGATTGAATAATCCGCTTCATTATTTGCTTCAGCTATTTCTTGTCGTGCCGGTGAAGTGTTTGGCATGCTGAATCTTTCCATCGCATAAACTATAGATAATGTGAAAACTAATGATAACATGGGCAGTCTTCTTGTTTAAAAAAAATAACTGTAAATTCGACGTTAGTAAATTTTTTTAAAAATTTTATTTTAAAAATTGTTCAAATTTATAAGTTCAATACAATTACAAAAATACATGATGATTATATTAAGATTATGCTAACTATTCTCGATTCAATTTTAATTTTCAATCATTTAAAATTTCCAAAAATAAAACTACTTCAGCTTTTTTCCAATGATGTAATAATGAATAAATGTTGTCTTAAAAATCATACTGTAAACTAGCATGCAGAAGAAAAAATGCGTTAAAGCCAATATTTATTTTAATTAAAAAACCAATTTCGCCGTGAAACATACTTATTGATCTTTTTTTCCAAGTCTTCTAGCGTCATTTTATAAGGGGTTTTTATTTGAAGCTGCTCATAGAGTTTTTTTGTGTTGGAGATCCACTCAGCCGCATTCTGTAGTGGAAGCATTTGTCTAAGCGCGCTATTAGAGTCATTTTCAAGCACTTTGATGAAATAGTCATAGTTTGCAACAAACATTATAATGGGTTCGTAACTTGATGCCACCAACAGATATATAAAGAGCTCGAGTTGATTCGAAATATCAAAAATAGATTCATCAATGAACCATTGGGCAAAGTACTTCATGAAATAGCCAGCATGCGTCGTTGCATCACCACTAAACTCGCCTTTATTAAAATTCTTGTACCGGAAACTCAAATAGCTTGCTATAGTACGATCAAGCCTTTCCTTGTAGTCGTTATTACAATTATACCTGACGAAGAACTTGTCTACAACTAGCTGCCAGCAGTCCTTAATATCGCTTTTTGAAAGTTCCCCCATAGTGTTGTAGTAGCTGTAAAATATGATTGAGAAAAAACGATCCATTCCCTGGATATACGGCTCCTTTTCTGAAAGCTCAGTTGCACAGTTTTTAAAAAAGTCATTTAGATACTTTTTATATTCTTCTGTTTTGCAATAACAATACACTCTTGGTGCATCTGTGTCAATTTGGTTCTTTATTTCTTCTTTTACTTGTTCACTATCGTATTCTTCGTCATATATCTTTTTAACAGTATTACCAGATACCCCTGCTAAGAGCTTCGTTATCTCAGGATCATCGTTGTTCTCAGAGTGTTCATTACTTGAAGACTGGGTTGAATTATTTTCTTGTTCTAGCTGCTTACATCTCTCAACTGCTATAAAAAACTCCTCGATGATCTCATTATGTAGTTGCTCGTGATCAACCATACAAAAGCCTTGCTCTATCTCTTCAAACAGGATGTTCATTTCAGCATTATAATCATCTCCATACTGTTCAACCGCTTCATTATACCGCTCTAGACGGCTGCGTGTGCCTTTTATCCTCAACAACTGTAATATTTTATTGAAAATTGCTGTAATGAACATGGTATGATGCTTATGATATTCAGGCTTATATCTATTTTTATGGTGATAAATTAAAATAAAATGTAGTCGAATGAATCAATTTTCCATATCAGAATTCATGATTTTTGCACTTACATTTTGCTAAAACCGTTGGTATGCTATATTTTGTATATAAATAGCGCTATCAGACGCAAAGAGAAAATCTTTGCTTAAAATACTCATAAATTTTTTGTAATACATTATTTTAATCATTGATATCAGTATAGCTATTACTTGATATCATATTCTAATACCTCGATCAGAATGTCTATCATTTATGAAATAAAGTGCGTTTTAGTGTTCATATCACTAATGAAATAACGTGCGTTTTAGTGTTCATATCACTAATGAAATAAAGTGCCATTTAGTTTTCATATCACTATCGAAAAGCTGCTGTAGTAGAGTAAAAATAATTTTTTGAGACTCACTTCAATGCTGGCATAAGAACGGATTGAAGCTTATAAAACTGTAATAGATACAGTTTATGAAGCAATTTTCATTATATTTATTCTCTTTCTATTTCATTTCGGAGCATCCTCTACATTTGTTTCTTTATCACTCAGCACAAATCTGCTGCACTCCGTCAGAACAACATCACCAGCCTCATTCAAGTCTGCCAGTAGCAATATCTTCTGTACGCTGTTGCACACCCGCTGCAGTGCTATCAGCTGCACGTATGTCAGCCCTGGCTGCATCACATATACACCGTACTTGGAATGAACTCGCGACGGTTCGTCAGTGTAGACCAGATAATCAATCCCGTACTTGATTCCATCGCTCACATGGAAGCCCTCGTCAACCAAGTATTTCTGGTTTTTGATTTCTGTTCAGCATCTTCATACATCGTATTTTTAGAGCGGAAATTTTTTTTTCTCTTTTTATCGACTGTTAGTATTTAGAAGATACGTATAACTTTATGCAACATCATCAAGAAAAACTTATAGCTATAGGTAAAGAAATGTATAAAAGTTGAATTAAATGCTTTTATTTCAAAAAAATCCTTTTAATTAGCTTGTTATCAAAAAACTCTTTGTTTCTGCTTTAGAACTCTATTCTCACAGTGCTTTTTAGAATTCTCATTTTACAAAAATAATTTTTAAAGCCCAATGAAGATAGAGGTGAAGGAATGCACAGCAACGAACATAAAATTCACAATGCACTCATCGGTTGCATTTGCAAACGCACTAAGAAGAATTTTGCTCAGTGAGGTGCCGTGCACAGCCATAGACACAGTAGAAATATTTGAGAATGGGTCTGTTATCCCCGATGAAATGCTTGCGCACAGACTCGGCCTTGTCCCATTGAGACACAGCCAGCCGCTGAATCTAAAAACAGAGTGCCACTGCGACAGCACCTGCGAGAGATGCTCAATAATAATGAGTATTCAGAAGGAGAATACTGGAGACTATCCCATTTCACTTACGGGTAGAGATCTGCAGATAGAGAGCAGTGGAGAGGTCGTGTGCCATCCGAGTCTCATCGTAAAGCTGGCGCCCAAGCAGCGCATCGACATTCGGTGCATTGCTCGCCAGGGCCTCCCAAAGACACACATAAAATACTGCCCTGTCACGGCAGTTTCATTTTCTTACGATCCACAGAACAAAATGAGAGACACAGTTCTATGGCATGAGGGCAATATAGCCGAGGAATGGCCAGCAATAAATCAGGCCGAAGAAATCGAATGGGGCGTGTGCAAGGAGGTTGAAATGGATGTGGAGATTGTTGAGGGCGTTGGAACACCCAAGGAGATTTTGGCTCGGGCGCTTAGAATATTTAGAAATAAAATGGTGAATATTCATTCTGAAATAAAATAAATTGTTGTAGCCATTTACATAAAACACGGGTATTTGATTATAAAGTTATATTAATACAAGATAAATATTATCCTGTTATTACTGGGAAACAGTTGTTTAAATACATTTTTTATTAGCAAATTATAGTGCTCGTTTTGGTACTTTATCTTGCAGCAATAAAGTATTTTTGTATAAAATATTTGCTTACACTTGTATAATGAATAATAATCTTCACTTAAATGATATTAAAAATATTTTATTGTTTATCTAATTTATACGGTGCTTTTGGTTTTGGCCACATATTCACGGGCCCGCTCCTTCACCTCATCAACATTCCCATTTGCTGACTCCTCAAACTCCAGCCAGAGCCTGAATACCTCCTTCATCTCATCCTTCTTAAAGGACATGTCTGCCATGCGCCTGAAAATGGCTCTTTTATAATCGCCCTTCTCGCAGTTCAAATAAGCTTTCCATGATGATAATTTGCCATCAATAACCTTTTCAACGGTAACACGTGGATTTTTCATATTTTTATAAACGAACTCAATGCCAGCATCCATGTACAGTGGAGAGTCTTTGATAAACTTCTCTTTGTCTTCACTCTTCTCTAGCAGCTTAAAGAACAGCTTTTTGCTCTTGTTGTTCTTGTAGATATACTCATGGACCCATGTTATATCCACTGCATCTGCTATCTTGGACGATAGCTTGGCTCCACCAAGTCTTAGTGTCTTTCTCAGCTCTGCTTCATCAAGCATGTCCTTTTCTACCAGATACTTTATGTAAGCCAGGCAGATATAGTCTTTGTTCTTGAGGGACATCATGTACTTTTTAAATAAAGGCACAACATTCGTATTCTGCTCCATCATATGCTTAATATACGCAACAGCCTTCAGCTGGTCATCCTCTATCTGGTCTTCAGATGTTATTGCTACTGGGACTGAAACAACAGTCTCCTCAAATCCCTCAGTCTTGCGGACTTTAGTATTTTCTACATCATTATTCTTTCTCTTTTCAATAACTTTTAATTCATTATTATCTCTTTTTTCAATATTTTCAGCAGGAGCGTCTAACTCAGACTCTTCAATACCCCTTTGGGTAAAGTCGAACATATTTCCCTTGATATTAGAAATTATGCCTTTCATCTTCTTGCTGACTTTTTTGTCCCTGCATATTCCTGTAAATCCTTTGTATTCCACCTTGTAAAACTGTCCGATTTTTCCCACAAGATCAACCGTTGCGGTTCCCTCATTAATATCCTCAACGAATATATAGCGGCCGAGCAATACACGCTTGGCATACACCGATACGGCCGTGTTCTGTGCGCTGCAGTTCAAAACAACACCCCTCACAAATCCATTCTCGCCAATCTTGGTTCCACGCATATCCTTTACAATATTCACGGTTGTGCGCTCGACTGGGTTGTTAATCTCCACAAAAGAATACTCGTTGTTTTCTATCTTGTAAAGAAGGCATTCAAAATTGGGCTTTTGCTCGTTGTTCTGAAGGCGCACCGATCCAGTAGCCAGTGGTGTTGTGACGACGGGATTCTTTTTGTCGAGTGACAGGGTGCCGTCAGACATGTAGCCCGGGAACAGCTCATTCCATGTAAAGATAGCCACTTCTCTTTTGTTGTCGTCTTCCTTGACTGTCTTTACCGTTACGAGCTGATGCTCAGGCAGCCTTCCGTGGATTATCGTAATCTTGTCATCATATGATTTTAATACACATACGTTTTCCTCAACGGAAAGAACGTAGGTATTGAAAATGGGGCCAGAAAAAAATATCTCGATTTTGCCATTGACCAGTTTGGCAGGGCACTCGGTGCATTTTACGGGCAGCTCTTCCACGGGATAGGCCTTCTCTGGTGTTGAAAACTTGCTGTTGTATACTTCTCCATACAGATATGTGGGATTTTGTCCGAATAGCATTGGGCGCAAAATTTTAGTTTTTCTTTAAAATTTTATTCATAATCAGCTAAGTAAAACTTACAATAAAAGAGTAGACTAGATATGTCTTATAATAAATGGATTTCAGAAGTCTCTAAAAGAATAAATTAACATTATGATTTTTACATCTTTTACTCAATCATTACTAGAGTACAATGTAAATTGAATATTATTAAATGTGGATTATAAACCAGTCAAGAAAGGGATAACACGAGTTTATTCTATAATTTAATTTATTGACTCATCTCTTTGCATTTATTGCGGAACAATCTTATTCTTTATTTTTTTGCTTGTTTTAATTATCGTAGTACCAATCCCGGCAATACAGCCGCCTGCCAGTCCTAGAAACGTTCCTGTCTTTGTTTTTCCCTGTGACAGTAGCTCCATGCTCTTCCCCAGCACATACCCGCCGAGAACGTATTTTCCCACGCTGCTTCCCACTTTTATTTTGCGAAGTGCCATATAGCAGTAAAAAATATCAAAAAATAAATGAAATTTACAAATGGTAACTTGATATTTAAAACATGAGCTATGTCATCATTCTTAGCTGTTTTATAACTAAAATAAAGGTCTTTCTTGTTTAATTAAATGATTCCATGCTCTAAGTTTTTTGAAATTAAAATTTTTTCTTTGTCCCCAATGCTGAGGTACATTCTGTCTGCACTTATTTTAATGACACTTTTATTCACTGCTGGATATCCATACATTGTTAAGACAGTATTTAAAGCACATGGAGAGAAACTAACATGGCTGCGCGACATGGGATCCGCTGAAGATGCCGATGATGTGAATAGAGGCCCGGAATATTATTACATTGATTAATAAATTTTATTGCAAATATTAGTTCGTAACTGATACATCCATTTTCATCTTATTTTTAGGGTAAAAAAGAGTCCTCTCCTTTTACGCCACCTTTCATAAAAACACAAAGACGTTGCTCCTTTTGATATAAATCTTACAGAAAATTTTTAGCTAACCCCAATGTTAAAATACCTTCTATTTCCTTTATTCTTGACGATGGTATTAATTACCTTTGGATATCCGTATATTCTCAAGACTTTCTTTTCAGCACATGAAGAAAAACTAGAGTGGCTGCATGACATGGCGCCCCAGAGTATTTCGATGAAATGAATGAAAATGCCCCTTTCAATTGCATTGACTAATAAAAACTGCTTTCAAATAATATTTCATAGCTCTTGCACTCACTACAACTTTATCTTAAACATATCATAGGCAATATTCTATTTCATTATTCTTTTATGAAATTTATGATTTATCAAAATGATATAAGAAATAATATAGTGGTTATTCAGTCTCTTTAATGTTTTTTACAGAACTAAAATCTTGTCGAAGAGAATCTACATTCCTTATCATTTCCTGAAAATATTTTTAATAAAAATTTTCAACTAGGTCTTCTCATGTTTGCCTGCTTGATATTTACCAGCTTATGCTTGCTGTTCACACTCGCTTCTTCTATTCCCTCGCCCGAAAGCGGCATCATTTCAGACCAACGCATTCGACAACTCTATGAAACCAAGTGCTATATTTGCTCCAAACCGCTTTTAGAATTCGAAAAAAGCAGTTCTGATAATGGCATTTACAATATAATAAAAAGCAGTGTCTTCTACGACTTGGCGCTCAAGTTCTGCAAAATAAATGGCTGCGGGGCAGCATACCATCTTGTTTGCGCTGAGAGTCTGCCGCCAAATAGAAGGAAAAGCTTTTCTTCAGTTGCTACTAGAAAAGCACCTCGTCCTCACGGGAAAATGTGCCGTAAATGCAACAAATACGTTTTTACGCATCATTTATATCATGTAGTACTGGGCCTTTCATATGTATCGATAGATAGTTCACTAATTTTCAGCTATCTTAGAAAAATATGCCTTTCTCAGAACATTGTATACTCTGATCTACTTGCAATGGCCAGTTTAAAAGAAGAGGATTGCAGAATAATAAGAGATAAACTTTTAGCTTCTGATTTCGAAGGTAAATCACACTTCATCGACAGCATCGATCTCTACGAATGTGTTATGGAGCAAGAAAATACTTCTTTAGCTGCCCAACGGCAAAACGTTGACAGTGTTATTGATAATTCTGCAGCTGCTAATTATTCAAGGGCTGAGTTCAATAATAATAACCCTATAAGTAAGATCGAAGGGGCTCTAATAAGATATCTGAATTCTTTACCGGCTGAATTAAACAAATCGTTCCTAATAACACAAGGGAAAGCATGGATGAAGCTGAAGCAACTCCTCAAAGGAACTGATGAACTACCCTGTGTCATATTTAACATACTACTAAGCATCAATCCCTTATGTCACGAAAATTTCGCTTTAAGAATGGTTTATGATCTCGCCGAAGAGGTTAACAATATATGTTTTGTGAATTTTACCATACGATGCCTTTTATCCCCATACTATCTGGTCCTGTATCCAATTCTAATACATCAAGCACTCTCTGCACATTATACTAAACCTTCTAGGTTTTTTATTTTATTGGAGCGGAGCCTTAGAAATTATGTGAGTGTGCCTAGTCCTATGCAAACACTATTCCTACATGTTATTACCAATTTTATATCACAAACTTATAGTAAAGAGTGCTCTTGGGATAATGGTATTACTGGTTTTTATCAGATAAAATGGTCATTCTCAAACAAAAAACATAATCTCTTAGTAACTGAAAATTCAAATTATTTATCCTTTAAAGAGAAAAACAATATCTACACAGAGGAGAGCAGGAAGTTACTAGCATCTATTTACGAGTCAAATATAGAAGCATTCATCCGTACCAACGCTTATTTACAAAGAAGTAGTGATTTATACAATACAATCAAAATATTTTCATTTTACGAGAGGTTCTATGGAACACAAAAGTGTAATTATCATCCGTTCATAAAACCTATACTGAATAATTACCCTGAAATAGAAAGAATGTTATCCTTGCATGGATGTGATTATGAAAAAAGAATGATTAGAAGGCAGCTTAAAAATAAATAGTAAAAACTATCTTAACTCTAGGATTGATTGATAAACTCTAAGAGCATTTTTAATATATAAAGGATGAAAATCTTTCATTAACTTATCAATAGTATGATAAATAGCTCAATCAAGAATGATGCTTTAGTATAAAAGATAAAAAATCATAATTAATTTTTTCTGATGTATCATCGTAGAATATTTATCACTTAGATACTTTTGAATAATGAAATTCCTATACACAAGAAAACAGCAAATGAATGTGCCATCAAACGGCACAGAAAATACACTCTTATTCGTAAGCAAAGTATAAATATTATCGTCACAGTGTTCAGTATCGGTATTACAATTATTAATAAGGACGCAACCTGTTATAATTTAAAAAATTTTAACAAAAATTTCCCCAATGAAAAAAAGGTTTTCCTTTTGCAGATCTCAAAAGTGTTTGTGTACAGTAAACAATTCCATATAATTCATTATTCAGATATATGAGCCGTATCCTCTGAGTCCTTTATTTCAGCAATTTGGCCTTTACTTATCAGTGCTGCAAAGTCACATACCAAAGACTGTATTGACTAGACAACCCCTGATGCTTTTATAAGCATTGTGCATGGTAGCAGCATATAGTCCTTCTGTAAACTCTGTAAGTAAAAACCGCCAAAGAGATATTAGAGTTTTAAATATCAAAGAAACTACACGTGATATAGAATCGCAAAAACTTTCAAGAAACAAATTAGAGTTGTGGGTATACTATTAAATCCAAGTGTGGTCTATGAAAGACTATTATAACATTTTTGAACTAAGTAGCGATAAAAAATACATAAGGTTCCACTCGGACTAATGCTTAAGACCAGCTGGCGATTAGCTTAATCATCGGGTTTAAATAATTCTCCAGATACAAATTTATCCATAGCGGCATTATAATCTTGTTCCCTTCATAAATTACAGATTCTAGGATATTTTCAAGAAATCTAAGCAGCTAGTTTTCAATATTAGTAATATTGAAAAAATTTTGACAAAATTTTACAACAGTGTTCCAGAACATGCATGTAATGTATAAAACATTCCATCACACAATCATCTTCACAATGCTTTATTACTTCTTAACTGTCTTATAAAAGTACTGTAGCTTGCATTATAAAAAGCCACACCTTAAACGGCACTACGGACACTTACAGCTTATAGAACGTCTCCGTCTTTATTTTCCTCTATACTCCCTGCTCCCTGCACCTTCCCATAATACATAGCTGATTAGACTGTTTTTTCATGTGTATTCTTCATTTTTAGTATAAGCAGTGACTAAAAATGAAAACAGTTGAAAATTAAATATAAGCATCTAGATAAAGCGTATATATGAATAACACATGTTTTACAACAATTATCTGCTCTAAATTTTTCTAAAAGATGATATTTTCAGAGATTGGCCAGTACTTAAATTTTTTAATATCACCCAGCTATAAAAATAAAATTTTTACGTCACCCATAATGTTGAATAAGATTCTCGCATTTGTCTTCTTCTTAGCTTCTATATTCACCATAGTATATACTGCTCCAGTGTATTTTAACAAGGCCCTTAACTTTAAGAAAGCTGGAGGCGTATCATTCAAAGTAGATAACAGGGGTATGTCCTCATATGAAGATTTCGATGATTTGACTGAGAAGAACATGGATAACGCAGATTTCGATCAGTAAACTATCAATACTATACAATCCTCTACATTTTATTTATCAATATAACCTAATAGCATTGTATATCACTAATATAATTGTATATCACTAATAGCA
>JALPMN010000600.1:0-28683 GCA_024243835.1 Enteropsectra breve | reverse complement strand
ATAAAATAATGGTTAAAATAAGTTTTGTAACAATTTAATGCATGTAATTCACAAGGTTGCTACCTCTGAGAGTTCATGGCTGGCCCTAAACAGGGTGTCCGGTTTTCTTCCGCCACTACTGTATATGCCAAGATAGCACCTGTCTTATCAGAAATAACGGATGACATATGTGTGTATTAACCGAACCTTAGTGGTCATTGTTCTCATCGGCTTTCCCGGATAGAGCAGGCAGACCCAATACTCTGCTCAGTATCTCATTTTGCTAGAAGCAATGCTATACGCGTTGGATGTGAAAAATATTGTGAGTGTAGCAATTCTTCTAAGGCGTGGATAGCCTCTCGACTGGTATCGAAAATAGCATTATTACGGCTTCAACATATCTGGTCTAAAATAAGCAAATCCATTATAAATGTATGTTTAGAGCCTTAATTTACCAATCCACTGCTTGTAAGGTCAAGTTTTAGAGCTTATGGAAGGGTTTTAAATAAATTTTAAAATTTACCGCTGGGATGGATGTTACAGGAGCTATTAACAAAGAAGTAATAGCAGAGGGAGGCTCCACCCGCTACATAAATATTGATAGTGTAGAGTGGGAGAAGCTAGAAACGCCAGAATTTATTGATTTGCAGCTGACGCTATTCAGTGGACAAAACTTTTATTTTAAACGCTATGCTCCGACAATCTACTGCGGTGTGCTACAAAATACACCAATAATTCTTAAACAAGTTGAAAAAGAGGTCTATTTTGCCAAAACAGAAGGAAACGTAAAAGAAATTCTGAACAGATTTTTCAATATAAATGTATGCACAAATCTTGACTTCAGATATGAGGGTCTGAGGTTTCTGACAAATGATCTTATCCCGACCATATTTTCGTTTATCTGCAGTTCTAATAACAACGTAAAGCGCATTGGTACAATGGTCAGCTTTTTATACTCGCTGGGGCCTAAAATTGCCAGGATCGGAGGAAAATCATGTGCATGGCCTGAGAGTGAAAGCCTTGATGCGGCTAATCTTGTCAAAATATCGGATAAAGTTGATGCAAATGAGCCAGAAATAGACAATGCCATAGATTTGCATGCCTTTCCTGCAATTCATCTTCTTGAATCAGTCGAAGAACTCTTAAAATTAAACAAGTTTGGATATCGTGCCAAATATATCTGTAAGACCGCAGCCCTGCTATCAGCCCGGGCCTGTGATTTTGAGGAATTGGACTGTATAGAGGCACAGAAAATACTATTGGAACTTCCGGGCGTAGGACAAAAAGTATGTGACTGCATTTGCCTTATGGCTCTAAAACGTTTCGAAATTGTGCCCATTGATGTCCATATTTATAACTATTCGGTAGAGCATTTTTTGAAGCAGGGGAAAAATAGACCTGCTCTCAACAAATCAATATACGGCATGATTCAAGAAGCGTGGAGAAATAAATATGGAGATTTTGCAGGAATTGCTCAATTGTATATATTTAAAAAGCAAATGGAGTATTCTCGTGCTCTAAGAAAGAAAAAGTTGTAATACCTTGATTAAACTAAACACTGTTGCTTCAGTTGCTTACGGACAGCTTATCTTGCTATCTGATATTAATATTAAACTTTTCACAAAAAAACTTGTTGCTGTGTGCTTGCTCTATAAATACTACTGATCTAAATTCAATTATAAATAATTTAGAGAAAGACTAGAAGGCACAAAGCCATCTGTATAAAAACAGCATGTCATATTAAAGCTTTTATTTTCATCAACTGCTAGTTTTTTAAACAGACTGTACAAGGGCCACAAAGCCTTTGTAATCGACTTATTGAGGAGCATGATTTAGAGAAAAACGCAGTAACTGTAGAAGCGCATGGGGAGCGTTTAAATTATTTTTTAAGATGTATGACAGACCCAATGCCTGAAAACCCAAGAAACACGAAAGAATCAAACTTTCGAGTTTTTTGCTGAGTCATAATCCGCAAATATTTCTCCGTAACCGTCTTTCTTTTCAAAAAAGAAGTCAGACGTATAAAGCGCCGAAAGCCGTGGGCAGTCCCTCAGGTCTGTCTTATCCTTGATTTTTGAAATATAAGGAGGCGAGATTTTTTTATGGCGCAGCGATTTCCACTCGATATTTTTAAAAAAGGCATGGTTTAAAACTAAGTTTGCATCATCGTCTTTGGCGCCGAGCCTGGTGCTCTCATCAACAAGAAGAAGCTTTTTGAGAAGATTGCGTAAATCAGGATCCATGCAGGCAGGATATGTTATTTTATCGGACCTGATAGAATGCGCTAGCTCTTCGATGCTCCCATTCCTGTAAGGCAGGTTACCCGTCTGAAGAAAATACAGCACTACCCCAAAAGACCAGTAGTCGCCAGCAACACTTAATCTGTTGCTGAATATATATTCAGGAGGGGCAAATTCTATGTAGTGGCTAAGTGCAAGAGCACTGCTGCACAGGCCATTGCAAAATGCAAACTCGAGTTTTATGTGCCCATCGAAGGATAGGTATATGTTCTGTGGAGAAAGAAAAGCGTATACCTGTCCCTTCCCATGCAAATATCGCAAGCAGCTAAATATTTCTGCACCGTAGAATCTTATTGCTTCTGGGGTAAGCTTCTGAGCAGCCAGGCTTGATTTGAGGAAGGGAATCGGTGCGAACTCTGTGAGATAAAACAAGTTGTTGTAGTCCTGGAAGGCACAAATCTGGTTAACAAGGAAAGGATGGCGCAATGCCGTCCTTACATACAATTCATCAGCAACCATTTTTTCATCAGCATCACACTGCACGATTTTTCGTTTGGACATTGCTCTAACTTTGTATTTTTTAATCCCGTGCGTGTTGGTGTCCAGTGTGCAAAGATATTCTTGGTAGAACGGGCCCCGCCCGGTGCTTCTCAAGCAAATAATATCGTCTTTAGTTATCATCCAATGGATTGTAAAAAGTTTTATTTTTTAAAGTGCTGGACGAAAGCAGTTCAAGTTTTTCATGAATTCTCTGCAAGCTAGCTTTATTTAAATGCTTGTATATATGTTAGCGGTCGGACTATTTCTACAATGCTATTCATTTTCTGGCTCCTCGGCACATGATGATGCTAGCATCAAATAAATACGCAAACAGCATGAAAGTACCCCCTTCCCTAGACATGTTCATAGATTTATGCATGCAAGCCCTTAAATATGACTCTTTTTTTAAAAAAGATTCTAGTATTCAATTAAAAACACAATCATGCCGAATGAATTTGTCCTTTTAAGTTTATTCAGAGCAGTTAACACTAGTGCCTTACGCCCATTCTTTTTCGAGTATCCATATGACAGTGTTAATTCTTGCATCATATTTTATCCATAAACGAAACTTGCTAAATATTTACATTTTTCAGCGCTAATGCTAACTTAAAGACTTTGTCTTTACTGTTATTTCAAACAAAGAAAATCAAATTGGCATTTTTGTCACTACCCTGTTTATCCGTATACAAGCGTCTCCTTATATAAGCATTTTGTATTTAGAAAATAAATTTTATCTTAATTAAATACCTTTCTTGTAAACGGACAACCAGGATACGTATGATCGCTTGGCAATCAGGCAGCTTTAAATAGATATATTTTAAAAACGATTACTTTTCATTAAGGCAATTGTAGATCATAGACTGCGATACACATAGATTACACTAATCCCATTGTGGTGTCAAAAATTGTACCCCTGCTCCTATTGCAAGACATATTTTGTGTGTGATATTTTAAGTAAAAACTTTAGTGTTGTAGCTGGTATGTTTTAGTAAAATCTGTTTAATTAACTGAGAATTAAAAAAATGAGTATTTAAATTAGAAAATGCAAGTCGTTTCAATTGATATTTAGTTTTTCAAGTGTAGACAGTAGCATGCCAGTTTCGACGGTAACAACAATATTGTTTGCTTCCAAACAGCTATATCTCATCCGCGTCTCGCCGTTGTATGTGTCTTCTTTGGAGCGAACCTTGACACGCACTTCCTTTGAGATTGCAGACTTAACCTTATTTTGTGCCTCGTGCGAATCTTTTTCCTGCAGATTCTTAAGCTCTTCAGCAGTTATTCCGAATAGTGTCTTTCCTGCCTCATCAAAGATTGTAACCCACACTTGATCTGTGCAGTCCCCGACCAGCAGGTTGAACATAAAACGGTACTTGCAGCTGTCATACGTATAGTTGCATCTGTCACACCGGTAGAGTCCATCCTCTTGCATAGTAACTTTTTTATTGCAATTTTCTGACAGGCATGCCTCATAATAAAGAGCATCTTCTTTTAAGAATATTACTGTTCCCTTGATGGTAGAATACTCAGGATTGTTGTTTTTTAAATCACCGATAGAAAGCAGCTGGGCTAGTTTTTTTGGCTTAGCCACCACAATTGATTTTCCATCTGCCTGGTACCACTCAGCCAGTGCCTTGGTTTCATCGCACGAGTATTCAGTGAGAATGATGGTTGATGCTACACAAGAAAGCATTATCGCTCCACCGTACTCCTGCACTTTTGCGCCCTTTACGCACAAAGGGCTATCTGCCTGGAACTCCTCTTCAGCCTTGCTTCCCCACACTGTCAGCCGCGTGCTTCCCGTCTGGTCGATAAGAAGCAGATCTCGCTTAGACATTTCTTTTCCACTTGACTTAACCGTAACGCTGCCAATGGGATACACTTCTTTTACAACGGCACAAATATCAACAAGGGTGCTTCCCATAGCAAGATCTCCAATGCCTATAAAACTAAACAGATACTCAGGAAGAGTGCCATCCTCATCCACACGTACAACGGCACTGTTCTTGTCGAGATGTATTTCGTAGTCAAAATTGTTCGAGCTGAACTTCTTGTTGGCCATCTTGATTGTCCCGCCTGAAATCGTGTATGTTCCTTGTTCACTGACGAGTGGATAAATCACATCAATAGCCTCGGAAAACACCACGCATTTTATTTGGGCAGATTTGTCGATAAACTCAAAGCTAAAGATACGCCCCTCCCCCTTGGCTGTTGTAAATTTTCTAATGTCGGACTTAGAAATAACTCTCCCTTTTATAGTCCAGGTGTTGTTGAAGGGATTAATGTCTTTTATATCAATCAGATCGCCTTTAGGCTTTTTGCTCCTGTCAGTATCGCTGATTGAGGCCCTCTTGACTACAACGCTGTTTTTGGGGGCTGAATTTGCTGCGTTTTCAGGGTACAGCGGAAGCTTCTCTGCTTCATTCTCCTCTTGCGCAGGCGTCTTTACAAAAGCCTTTCCCGATGATATGTTTACAGGGGCTCCGATTTCAGCAGTTGCCTTTTCAATGGTCGAAACGGACTGTACGTAAAGATAGTTGTTGTTTTCCTTCGGCCTGACACTAAACTGGTCAATCTGAATAATGTAGTTTTTCTCTATCTTGTTTTCATCAAACATAAAGCACAGCTCACTTGAGAATACAGCCTTCATGTAGTAGTGAGTGTCTGAAATGTTGGCCTTGTAGCGGTTCTGCTCACTGCCACCGATCACAAGCTTGCTTAAATTTGTTACTTGGACAACGGGATTCTTGTAGAGCGGATGGCTCTTCTGCGCATTGTACAGCGCTTGAATTGTTCCTGGTTGGATCTTCAGCATTGGGTAAAATTTTTGGCGCATTCTAAAGAAAATACCCGGCATCAGACCAGAAAATACGCATCGAGCAAATAGAGAATTTATGGCTATTAAAACATAGTATAAGAATACGAAAGCAAGAAATATGGCCTTTACAAATTAATTAAATTGGGCCGTTTACTGCCTTTCCCCAGAATAAGTAAGCTACCCTTGTGAGCATGTGCATATTTTTAGGCTTGTTTTTTCCACATGAAACACGCGTTTCAGATTTTTTTAAAAAGAAAATTCACAAAGCCCTCATGGTTTGGCAGAAAGTCCAAAAATATTTCGATACGTACATATTGCAAATTAAGTGGGTCAAGGCCATGCTTCTGCCAATCATAATCCTATTCATAGTATCGTCGTACTGTGAGCTACACATGGCCTCAAACACTTCGGAAATAATTAATGGCAAAGACTTCAAGAGCCGTGCCAGTGCCCTAAACTACTACATTTTCTTCATGTTTTCAGCATATTCGTTGAGATTTGTGGTGAACATATTTACAGCATACTTTGTTGCCACATCGACTAGGCTTGCATTCAAAAACTTCTTTACTGAATATCTACAGATCAGCTACAGATGGTTCATGGAAATAGGCATCGGTGAGGCACAGTATAATATAGTACGAAGAGCAACATCACTCGCAGAGTTCTTCAACATTCTTACGATCAATCTTGCCTCGAACGTATTTTTCCTTATACTTTTTCTGCACTCCATTTTCAGCAAAATTGATTTCTGGTCGAGGCTTAAAATAACAGGCCTAATTCTGTGCTTCATCATATTCTCTGCCATAATGCAGCGCGTTAGGGCTGAGTCAAGAAAGCAGACAAATCTAGGTCTTCAGGAGAACTCCAAAAAACTCTACGATGCCCTGTTCAACTACGAGCGGATAGTCGCATATGACAATCTGGATATTGAGTGTGAGCAGTACTGGGATGCAAATGCACATATGGAGAAACACGCAATTCGATACTGGGTCTCAGGCGATGTTATAAGTCTGATTAATTCCATTCTCTATGTACTTTTTCAGACGTACTTGATTTACATTTATAAAATGAATGCAAGTATCATACAAGCAGAAGAAATAGGTACATTTATAATCCTAGCAGGCAAGCTCAAGGATCGCGCAATTAGCATTACACAGAACATCGATGAGCTCTTTATAACATTTGTGGGCATGGCGCAGAGCATGGCAGAAGACGCACCGCTTGATGAAAAGGGGCAAATGCTGCAGCTGACAAAATTCGAAAACGAAATAGAGGTGCAGGACGTATCTTATAAGTACAATAAAAACTATATTTTCAAAAATATAAATTTACTTATCAACAAGAGCGATAAGATTGCAATCACCGGAACAAACGGCGGAGGGAAGTCTACATTCATCAAGATAATATTGGGCCTATACGACTACGAGGGATCCATAAAAATCGATGGAATTGAGTCATCAGCAGCCTCCCGGCAGTCTCTGCGGGGCTTGATCAGTTACATCCCACAGAATGCCTATCTCTTCGACACTGACATAGAAGGAAACCTCAAGATCGGCAGCCAAAACATCACAAACGAGAAGATATTAAAATACTGCAAGCTTTTCGGAACACACGAGCTATTCAAAGAAATGGGTTACGACAAGCAGGTGGGTGAAAGAGGCAAAAACCTCAGTGGCGGCCAAAAGCAGAAAATATCCTTCATGAGGGGAATACTCAAAGAAGCACCAATCTTGATTCTCGATGAAGCTACAGCAAATATGGATGCTGCATCGGAACTTGAGCTTATTAAGTCTGTCAATGAAAAACTAAAAGATAAAGCAGTGCTGGTTATAATTCATAATCTTTCGTTGCTTAATTACTTTGAAAAGATACTATTTTTCAATGATCAGACCGTTGATTGTGATACCTTCGCTAAACTCTACGATAGAAATCCAGCATTTAAAGCATTCTTTGATAATGCGACATGCCAAACATAACACAAATATCTTTCGAGGAAATTAAAGTTGTGCATGCATCTGGATGAACTGTCCCCTGCTCTCAGGAATTAAAAATTTTATTAATTGCTTTCTGCCCCTTGTCAAAGAACAGCCCGTATGTGTTCTCACAGTTTATTAAATTAACTATTTAGGCCCACTCATTTTACAGTTTTAGATAAAAACAGTTCATCTCCTAATAATATAAAAAATTTCATTGGGAAGAAACTTCAAGACCCTTGAATACTTCGTCTGTAAATCTGTTTGCTGTTAACAATATTTGCTCAAGAAAATATAGTCTGCTACCTGGTATAAAGTAGGCTGAAATATTTCTGTCTTGCAATGCATTTCATCATTTATATGCAGTAGGTGTTTTATATTCAAGAAAGTTTATACATCTTGATAAATATTTTATAAAGACTAGTAATGCTAGTATATGTGGTCTTAAGGCCATGCATCATACTATTAAATATATTTATCCTTAGGATGCATGCAAGCCTGTATTCATTTTAGGGTTTAAAACTTTAACTGTCTTTGTACAATCCGAAAATGAAGTATTGATGCATTTGTATAAGCCTCCAAATAATTGAACCTAGCAAACTAAGTATTTCAGAAGCTTGTATTGATTGGACATCAGCAATTCATACAGTTTTTAATACATGATAGGAACAAAATTACCTTTTAACTAAGAATTTGCATGGAGTAATTGTGAGCCGCTAGATCAGCTTATGATGATTAAGTCTTCTGCAACTTCACAGTGGTTAGCCGCATAAGCTTGCGGTAATTTGTTATACGATTCAATAATATTGCTTCTAGTTTTGAACAACTGTGCTCTAGGATGAATGTGGAAATAAGCCGTTGAAGGCTTTCTAAGTAATCAAATAAGGCTAGGCAAAAGCATCTTATTATTCAAGTTATGGTTAAGCCATTTATTTGTCATACGCTAAAATTTTCATGTATACCTAATATCGTCGTAATTGCAATCTCTTCATTTCAAAATAAATTTGTTAATACCTGAATGCCGATATGGTGAAGAATTTATAGGCACGAAGGCACAAGTAACTTATTTATAAGAAACTTAACTTCAGTAATATATCAAAAAAACCAAAATTATATTTGTGTAGTTTATTCTCAGTGATCATGAGTCAATAAAAACCCACCTCGGCCAACAAAAAATGAAGAGAGATATGGAATTATCCCATGCATGTTTATCTACAAAAAATGTTTTAAATGAGGTCTTTATAGATAAAAATTAGTTTTACGGCTCACACAGTTACTGCAGGAATATCTGGAAGCAACAGATTTTAGCCGAAGGCGGCCAGAGATTATGCTACTTGACTCATGCAACATTATTTTGACAACACATTTATTCCGATATGCACAGGCAAGATCTGCTTGGTTTTTAGAGCTACTATTAAAGTCCTTATACTATTAAACAAAAAAATTTTCGCCCAAATGGATAGGAAAGAAGTAGAAGAGTTAGGAGCTCTCGCAAAGGTAAAAGAAAATGAAACGAACTGGCTAAGGCTGAATACACTGTTAGAAAGCATAAGAGATTCAATCAAAAGTAGCAGCGATTTAAAAGCGATTTTTCCTTCCATAAATGAAATACTTCTTCGTTCAATACAGAGTGAAAGGTCACGCTTAAATGGAACTGCACTCAGCCTTTTAAAGCACTGTGTCATTCTTGGGTACCATGGTTACAACTTTTCTTCTTACATGCCAATAATATTTAAGCTTATTGGAAAGCCTAACAAGCTTTTTATGGCAAGGGCACAGGAGGTGTTGATGGAACTTGGAAAGCACATAGACAAAAAGGTCCTGGTAAAAAATATCAACGAAAATATTAAAAGTTTGAACAAAAATGTACGCTGCGCAGCTTATAAGCTGGTAATCTTGCGTGCCGAGGATCTTGGAGAGGAGCTAGAGGGCTTTCTCCAGAAGGGCGGCAAAGACAGTGCTCTCGAGGTCAGAGAGGTGTGCAAGAATGCATTTTTTAGTGCCGCAGTACCCAGCCAAACACAACAAGATCAGAGCAAAAAGGTTGCATATATTCCCTCGACCCCGAGAAAAATAGCCAAAATTGAGTTGAATAAAGAAGAGAAATGCATTAAAAACCTTGAAACAGAAGTACTCAAAATTTCTGCAAATATCAGTATAAAAGAAACGAAAGACGATTCGAAGGCATTTTTGGAAAAACTGGCACTGCTTAAAAAACCAAAAGAAAATATAATAGCAAAGAAAGACGATTTGACACCCAATAAGTTGGATGCATATTTAAACAAATTTAGGAACAATGACAAGAATAAGCCAACTCCCATTGAAAACACCGGAAAGTTAACTAACATATCTGCAAAAGCATTATACATTGAGGCGACAGTTCAAACACAAAGCCATCTATATGATATGATGAGGCATATTACAGATGAGAATGTTAAAAATGACACATGCGAAAGAATTGCTGAAGAAGAAACTATCGCCGTAATACCTAGTGCAAGTATGCCCGCAGAGCATGGGATTTCAGATGATGAGCTGTTGTCTCAGCCAGAAGAAATCGATTTTGTCTCTGCAAGTAGCAATCAGAAAGGTGCAGAAGAAATGGAAGATGATAATGCAAAAATACTAATAGACTTTAAAAGCAACGAAACGGAGTCCGTTGGTTCATTTCCGACAAATGAATCGTCCTCTTTAATATACAACGATAACGCCGTGCAGGAAATAATACAAAGCTATGCTCCTGCAGCAGATATGTACAATGAGTCTCAGGATAGCACCATGAATTGCTCTTTTGTCCATGAGATGCTTTCAGAAAATATATTGCTTGAGCACATTGCGTCAGACAATCTTTATGAAAATGCAGCAAACTGCGGGGTGCTTGTATCTGTACCTGGCGATTCTCTTATTATTAACGAAGATTATCATGTCTCCGAAGAAAGTAAATATGAATGCCAAGCATCAGTCATATTGGGTTCATTCTGTGAGCTCGAGAATATTGGGCGGGGACTAGCGAATATCTCAATCAGTGAAATAGAGAGTTGCGGAACTGAAGATAACAAGGATCAAGAATGCACGATCATCCTAAATGATGGTGCAAACATCGAAAAAGTGCATTTGGAGCTAGAAGATAGTCAGAGTGTGCGTAAAATCCAAAATACTGGCGAAAATTGCTCTAGCCCAAGTTTATTGCCAACCAATGCACAAATTGCCGCCAGTAAAGGCAGTATTTTCGTATCAGAGGGCAACAAAGCATCCAGCAGTGCCGATAAAGAAAGAATGCCTCATACACAGGACTCTGTGCTCAAGAACGAAAAAATAGCCTCTCATCCGAAAAACGACGTTGTGGAGAACACCATAATAATAGAAGATGTGTGCAGCATGCAGAGCGGCGAAGACCAGATCATCTCGCAGCAGAAGCAAGAAAAAGAGATCGCTGTTATTTTGAGCAACTATATCAATAGTGAACCAAAAAGTGCCAGCTTAGCCTGCGAAAGCGTGGCTAAAGAGGAGGCGCCCACAGAAGTGGCGGCAAGTATGGAACTCAACAGCATATCCGAAGCACAGGATGCAAATGCCATTTTGAGCACAACCGTCAGTATCAAAACCGAGAGAAATAAAAAACCACTAACTGGCCTTGTGTTCGACGAGAATCTATTCCCAAGCGAAGATGATGCTAATTCATCATGCAACTTAAGACCAGTGTTCGACTTAAATAGCAGTGCTATAAACAATACAGATACCACCATTGGTAGGAATATAAACACGTTTATTGAAAAATAAAATTTTATGGAAAGCCAAACTATTTTTTATTCTAACTAACATTATTTATATCACTAACATTATTTATATCAAGCGTATGAGACTACATGGATCCGCCTGACTGTGGATGTTGGGAGTGATGTGCATGCTGTGCAAGACCCTCTATAAAATTGTAAATGCCGAAAAGGATCCAAATAGTTTTTCCAAGCAAAAAACAGTTTACAATATAATTCTTCTCGCAATAGAATCTAGAGCTTTGCACTTATTGATTTAATACTTGCAACAGAATAGCAAAGACTGCGATTTGAGAGCCATTGTTGACTACTGGATAGAAGCATTAAGGCTTGTTTAGATTCCGATTAACATTTGTTCTCAGTAAGATACATGTTTCCCATTTTGTATATTTAACAAAACAAGTCTGCCAAAACTATTTTGTGAACCATAGCTACTATTTTTGGTGCTCCGCTAACTATATAAACCAGTTTTATTGTTTTGGTGGTAATTTTTACGAAATTTCGGCTGCCGTAAGGACTTTATTTGTCTTCAAAATAAACTTTGCTTGTAGATATCTAAATATGTCTTTGCCTATTTTCAAATGATCTGTGTCTTCCATAGAGAAATACCAGGCTGCCGCTTACAGCGATGCTTCTTTCACAAGAATTCTTCTTTGCATTTGTTTCAAAACTATTTGAAAATAGAGTCTTATAGCGGAAAAAGGAAAACATTACACTGGGCGATATTTACAAGCTTGACTTGTTAAATCATTACTCACGCGCTACAATGCAAAATTTGGCAGATAAAATGGTATTTTGTTTGTCCTTATCTACCCCATTTTTAAAAAGTCATGAAAAGTGGCTTTTTCCTGTCTTCTTGATACTCCTCATTAAAATAATTACCCGCATGTGATTATAGTATAGGTAGTAACTGCAGAGCACCATGAAATTATATAGCAAGCAACAATGCAATGGAAGTATGGAGAACACAGCCTGAAGGTGTGTCTACTAATAAAATTTTAACTGTAATTAAATTCAGTAAAAAGCTTGGAGCACAAGAAAGCATTTCAATCACCATTTCCTGTAATAAAACCGATTTTATTTCAGTAGCATCCCTTCTCTTTGATTATTTGAATAATGCAATACAGAAACACTTGCATTTTCTAAAGCATTCCACTATATAAACCCCTGCAATAATGTTATTGCAAGTCTGATCACAATGTACAACGCCTTTGTCTGTACATTCTGTTGTGCAGAAATAGATTTTTTAAAATGCAACCATTCATTTAAAAAGAATAAATTTTTTAATGCCATGAGCACAAGTGCAGGAGCAGATAAAGCCGCCTGGAACTACTTCCAGATAAATACGCTCACAGACAACCCTCGCAAAGACTGGGCAGATATGCTGAAAAATGTATGCAAATTTTCCTCCGAAGGTGAATTACTTGATTCTCTGGATCAAATTGGAGAAATCGGGCTGCATAAAATGAACGATCTTTATCTTTTTAAAGATAACATAATGCCAATGTGGGAGGACAGTCAGAACATAAACGGGGGAAGAATCATTGTGGAAATTCCTCAGAGCATGAAGGAAAATATAAACAACGTGTGGCGCAGAACAGCCGCTTTGTGCTATGTTAATGCATTTAGCGTGATCAACGGGTGTGTAATCAATGAGAAAGCCCCGTCTTTCCGAATTTCACTTTGGGTTTCTTCTGCACACGAGAATGATGACATAATTGAATGTTGGAAGACACTTCTCAACTTGCCGGCTATCAGTTTTAATTTTTCCTTCCACAACAAAGGATACGATAGTTCTAGCAAGCAAAAGAAGAGAAATAATTTTAAAAATAAATATTAGAGAGGTTAATCACACTGTTTTTATTCTCCTATTAAGAGCAAAGTATTTATATTTCTATTCAGCAAAGTCTCAGCTTTTTCTCTGTATCATAACACAGTAAGCAGAGAGCATCGTGTTATTAATGTCTGTAAATTGTTGGTGAGTTAAAGATGCTTTAAAGTTACGCTACAATGCGATATACAGCGCGTTTTTATTGCAATTGTTATAAATAATAAGAGACACTTAATAATTTTTAGATACAGAAGAGAAGCAAAGCTCCAATGATTTCTGCCTTTCTAAAAATTTATTGGCAAATGCCAAGAACACCGCTCGACAATGCCCAAGTCTTTGTGCTTAGTGGTATATATCAGTGCCAGGCATGCACGGAATCTTAGTTTTTACAGCGAAATTTCTGCCCTTGCTATGATTTTTTCTTCTGATAACACTGATAGCACAATCAAAAGAAGGTCCAAGAGGTCGAAGACCATTGCGTTCGATCCAAAAAATATGGAAAAGCCTGTCGCACAGAGCAAAAATACACAGCATATAGACACAAGCGCGAAGAATGCGAGAACATTCAACTTCAGTGATCTGATCGATGCATTTCACCAAATTGAAAAGAGAGCGGCTGACAGCAGTCCTGCAAAAGTCCTCAAGAAGTTCAAATATGACGATCATAACACCGAGTATACCAATTACTACAAACTTAACAATGAAATTTTTCCTAAGATACAAAACAACCCATTTCTAAAAAACAACAAAACAATCCCGATGAGCATTATTGATAGCGCTTCCAACAATAAAAAAGCTATGCCGCAGCATAGAAAGCATGAAACCGGCACTGATGGAGCTCATTTTTAATATGGATAGTCCACAAATAAATATTTATCCAAGCACACCCAACTACATCTGCAGCATTTTTTAAATAAATACAGCCGAAAAGACTTATTTTTATCTATTTGTCATCAATTGAAATAAACCCGTTGTTTTTAGCCAATATAGGTGCAATAAACAATACTATTTCGCTTTTTTAGTTTGTGAGTTTAGTTTCACATCTAGAGAGACACCCTTTGGTCAAAACCCCTGCATCGCAGTGTTGAACAATAAAACATAGTGCATCGGAGCGCGCCCATCTTGGCAGTAGTGCAGTACTAAATCGTAACGAAATGACGTAGAATATAAAAAATGCTGATTTATTCAAGCAATGGCATTTTTAACCATTCTTTTTTGACAATTGTAATGTTTTTGGCATATTCGTGCGATTTTCCACACACAATATGCTCAAATACAATGTGATTATTAGCACTTTCTATGCTGTTCCCATCTATTCGAACATCGCCATTCCTGTATACATGGACATCCCCAGAAAACAGTGCAATGTTATCTGAAAATGCGAAGTATATGCACTTGCATATTTTTTCACAGCTTTGCTCATCGAGTGGCATCTTCCTTTCTGCCAGTTGTTTTGTATTTTGTTTAAATAGATATGCCGCCAGTTTGTGCACTTCTTCCATACTATGCGGTGATATTCCGATGCGCTTGCAAAAGTCTCCTCTGTTGTGTGCCTTGATATAATCTTTGAATGCTCTCAGGAAGACAATCAGATCGCTTCCTGCGTTGTAAAAAAGATGTTCACTAAATTTGGTTTTTCTCAGCTCAAACCCTAAATGCAGTGCTGCGGCAACAACTGAAAGCTCATAGTACACATCCTCCGTGTTCTTCATACACAACAGTCTTCCAACTTTCGGTGTAATGTTTATTCGGGCGATATAATTGCCTATCGGAGTTATTTCTGCGCTGCCTGTGAGGATGCCAAGACCTTGCAGATTTTTGACTGCAGCATCAATATTTTCCTTTCGCACGGGACTAATGAATGGGAAGTTTTCTATCTTTGCAATTCCGAGCGCTTTTAGCTGCAGCACAAGTCCATCAAGAGGCTCCATGAAAATACCAGGAATCGAGTCTTCTCTAAAAGACTCAAACGTGTCTCCACTGTACATCCTAAAGCACACTCCAGGCATGACACGCCCTGCCCTCCCCATACGCTGCTTGGCACTGCTCTTGCTGATGAAGTCTATGTAGTACTTCAGTGATGATTCATCGCTTACTTTATATTTTGCTCTGCCGCTGTCAATAACATATACTACATCATCGATAGTAATTGATGTTTCAGCGATGTTGGTAGAAAGAATCACTTTTCGGCAGTTGTAGTGCTTATAGACGGCTGCCTGCTCGGCTTTTGAAAGTCCAGAATGCAGCGGAAGGATCTTGATATTTTTGCCAGATGTCTCTAGCGTATTCTTCAAAGTGTATATATCTGATTTGCTTGGCAAAAACACAAGTATTGCCTTGCTTCCATCACCTATTTTATCGTCGCTGCAGGATCCATCGTATCTTGGCTTTTCTGTGGACAGAATTTCCATTATTTTCTTAAATATCGCGCTTTTATAATCATTATCTGTCGTTGCTTCGTAGAATACACCCACATGGTGCTTTTTGGCACGTATTTTGAATGGGGCTATGCCCTGCAATATTTGTGAATATGCAGAGCAATTTGCCGTGGCACTCATCAGGCATAGCCTAAGAGGACTGCTCGTCGTAGCGCGGAGAGATATAATCTTGCTCAACAGGCCTATAATTACATCTATCGCCCCGCTCCTCTCATGAACCTCGTCTAATAATATGACCGTGTATTTTTGCAGCAAAAAGCCATTACTGATTTCTCTCAGCAGGATTCCTTCAGTCATCACTTTAATTTTGGTGTTATCCGTGACGCTGGATGCGTATTTGATTGCATAGCCTGCAAAATTCTCATTAAGCTCAACATTTATCCTTTCCGAGACCCCAATGGCAGAAATTCTTCGCGGCTGTGTCATTCCAATAAGCCCATTTTCAGAAAAGCCCGCTTCGAGCAGAAACTGAGGTATTTGAGTGCTTTTTCCTGATCCTGTCTCTCCTTCAATAAAGGAAATTAGGTTATTTTTAATGTGCGATATGATCTCATACTTCTGGTAGTAAACCTCTAGCTCTTTGCGTTTATTTTCAATATCGGCATTGCGCGTACTAATTTCATAGTGCTTAAAAGATGTGCTGGATGCATGTGGTAAGTTTTGGCCGGCGTCTCCATGGTCTAATTGTCCAGGTTCAACGCTTGTTAAAAAATCCTCTCCATTCGCCGAAGAAAGCCACTGTGCATTGTCACTTCTATGGGCCTCGGCCTTTGTGGCACTGCTCTCAGAAAATATTATTTTTTCAAAGTCGGAAGCTTTCGCTTTGCGTGTTTTTTTTCTTGGTTTTTCGGCGGGCTTTAGCTTAGTAATTGGATTTTTAGACAATTCTTTTATTTGGTGCAGTAAATCATCTCTTCTCGCCTGCGTTTTTTTCTTTTCTAAGTATTTGGTGAGTTTGTCTGTTTTTTTACTCATTTTCAATGGTGAGTTTTAAAAATTTTCAATTTCACTAAGTTAAGAAAGCAAAATATCGGACAAAATCAGAAGCATGCATACAAAGCCAATATACATGATATTTTTCTTATTAAAAATACCGATTCTCGTAGATTTTGGCGAAAATCAATTAAAGTTTAGATGCGATCTTTTATTTGTAAGACCTTCTGATGTTAATTCGGAGTAACTAAGAAGATCTTATAAACTTTTGTAATACGATCACACTAATCGAGTCCAGATAAATTGGCATTTTAATGCCGTTGAGAAAAAGACACAATAACACCAGTAGCCCGCACTCAACACTGAAATTGTATTAAAAACTTTACAAAAGCAAAATTAAACTGCCAGCGATTTTAAACTAAAATCTTTACTCTTACCAAAAGGCTATTGTATTGATTTGTGCCATCAAACTAAACACCTTTCAAATTATTACGGTGCCTTTTGCAACTTGTTGCTTCAAGTCATCTTTGTGTGGCTTTATAGTCCTATGTAATGCGTTTCTTCAATACTAATTCAACACAACTCAAAGAGAATTTTATCAGTAGGGAAGATTAAAGACCTAGTAATCCCTCAGCAGAAGTAAAAAATAAGCTGAAATTTTTTAAAATTATTCTAAAACTTGTTTTCATAATGCAAGGCCGTTATGGATGCACACAACTCCTGAAATATCTTTAAGTAAATTTTTGCCTGCTGGTAACTAATTCTTTATTGGCTACTGCTGAGCCTCGTATCCTGTTTATGTTAAACAGTAAATATTTATTTTGCAATTTCCACTCAAAATTTTTGAAAAATTTTAAGACCCTTCATGAGTCACGTAAAAAAATGCCGTAAATTAAGAGGAAAAGTTGCTCATGGATATGGAAGAACAAACAAGCATAGAAAGCATCCCAGTGGAAGAGGAAATTGTGGTGGTCTTAAGTTCATGAAGACATGGTTCCAGAGATACCATCCGGACTACTTTGGAAAGAGAGGAGAGCTTATCTATCACGTGAAGAAAAACGCAACATGGGCCAAGCCAATATCCGCTGCCAGTCTGTGGAATCTCATTCCTGTAGAGCAGAGGGCTTCTTTCATGGAGAATGATGCCGTTCCAGTCATTGATGCCCGTGATTTCGGTTATCACGTCGTTATCGGCGGAGAACTGTCTCTTGAGAGGCCTGTTGTTGTCAAAGCAAGATATTTCACAAAGAATGCTGAAGAAGAAATTGCTAGAGTTGGAGGCAAAGCCATAATTTGCGATTAAATCATTTACGTTTTTATCTTTCATAAGACTGTTCGTTTCTATAAGCCTGCCAGGCAAGGTAGCTATTATTTGTGTAGGGGAAGGCATTTTTGAGTGTAGTATTAGTGTTTTTAGTTTTGAGGTGCGATGAATGTATTGTTTATTGTCAAATAATATTTTGCACTGGCATATTGGCATACAATTCTGCAACTTTGCTACTATGTGCTTTGTAAACTTTAGCTGGCATATAAAAAAGAGGACAGTAAAGGATAGTACGGCAAATTTTCATCTAGCCATTTATATTGTATTTCTTTAGTTGGTTAGCATAGGCTTAATTGTTTTACCCAAGCATGTAATTGTTTAGGGATTTATGTCTCGGGATGTTTTCGTCCAACCAACTTTTTGTGCTTTTATCGTGCTATATACAAGTATAAAAAGAATTGGTCACTGTAACATTCTAAAGTTGTCATTCATCCTGGGCTAAAATAACTACTGGTGCTACTCCAATCATACAGGCCTGCCGATGCTTTGACTCGGCTCGTTTGTTATTTTATAGGCCATGCTAGCAGCCTTATTAAGACTTAAAGAGTCATTTTACGAAATTATACTTTGATTACTGATCGAAGAAATATATAAAGTATCATGGAGTCATATACCTGTCATTATCAAAAAAATGTTGTTGAGCATTTGTATAGTATGCTAAACAAACCATTATTTCTATTTTTTATTATAAGGGCAGGCACAATTCCTTTGAACAGATTACAAGGAGCAATATATTAAAGCTCTAGGCATCATGAAATTTTCCTTTTTAAACAAAAATGCGATTTTGATGTAATTAAAAAGCAAAATTAAACACATTACAATATATTCAATACATGCATTGAGTTAAGTTTTTCAGCCATGAACTGGTATTCAGCATTCATAGTCTGAAGCGTATGGGCAAGCTGGATTCAGAAACTATAGAAAGGAAATTTCATACCTTAACATGCGTACTTCTTATGAAAATCTCGTTTTAAATACAACGATAAATGCCTTCAAAGGTAACAACTCTTCATACTTAGCGTATAGATAGTGCTAAGGACCTATCTTTGTCGCTGCCAGTTTTTATTCCTGCAAGCCTTTAATACATGCTCAAATCTTGGACATTTAATCTAGTGCTATGCACGAAAGCCGTGTATTTTGAATTTTAATTGAACGCACTCTATTGTTTAATTCCTTTCTTTATTTGTAAACATTTTGGAATGTTTATAAAATTTTGCTTGGCAACCCTTTATGTCTCCGGCTTTAAACCAATCAGCAACCAAGAGAATTTTGAAGGAGCTTGCAATAATGTCAAAAGAGCCGCCACAAAATGTAAGTGCTTCCCCCATAGATGACAGTGATGTATATAAGTGGCAGGCCGTCATTCTTGGCCCTGCAGGCTCGCTGTACGACGGCGGAGTATTCAAACTTTCGATTATATTCCCGCCGGGATACCCATTCGCCCCTCCTAAAATTGAATTTATAACCAGAATTTATCACTGCAATATCTTGAATAAGCTTCTTTGTCTCGATATACTAAAAACCCAGTGGAGTCCGGCTCTGACAATCGACAAGGTGCTTTTGTCCATCGTGTCGCTGCTAATGGACCCGAATCCAAACGATCCTCTAAACCGCGAGGCTGCTGACAAGTATTTAAACAACAAAGATGAATATGATAGACTGGCCAAAGAATGGACCAAACGATATGCAATGGGCAAGCATAGTGAGGAGGAAAGGCATGAAGCGCTATAAATAAATATTGCTCCCTTGAATTTTAATGTGGCGTTTGTACTAAATACAGTAATTGTGAGGTATCTGCAGCATCATTCAAAGAGTATGATTTCTTTTGGAAAGACACTGGCATTCTGAGGCTTCCCTATCAAATAATAAAATTTGTGATTTATTTGTGCTTCGTTATATTGATCAAAGTTACAGATATCATCAAAATTGTGCACCTTATTCTCAATTGATGCTTTAGCAAACAGATACTTTCGCGTTACGATAGTAAGAAGACTCTTGTCAATCAACAGCCTTTTAATAAAAGCATCTCCACAGTATGACAATTACAAAATCAGATACTTTTGTTTTATTCGAAAAAATGTTTGTAAGTAAACCATTTAAAGTCTTTCCCTGTGGTCAAATCTTTGAATCAAAGATAATTATTTCCATCAGGATACACAGGCTGAAAGTCTTTCAAATTTTATTCCATGTTTTAGCAGCTCAATATCTTAGTAAAGCATAATATAAATTAGAATAAAAGTTCATTCTGAAAAACATGAGTAGTAGAACTCGCGAAAATTCTATTAGCATAATCTAAATTTCATAGTCTTAGCAATAAATCAAAGTTCTTCCATGTCTATCAGCCAGACTATGGAATATTTTTACATTATTTATTCCTGTAAGCGTTCCTGATTGAAGTTTTTTATATTAAACATCGGTCCATGAAATATACTCTATTAAACGGAATAGCTAATGAAGAGCGGAGAAACTAATGAGTAAAATTTTCATCAGGCAAAATTAGTATAATAAAATTTTATTTGCACAATCTTTTCATTTTATAAATAGACCCATCCATCGCTCTGCAAGTGCTCTTGCTATGTATGGGTGTTCTGAGTTTCTTCTTTTGCAAGGATATCGTATATCATTTGCTTTTTCATATCGAACATTTCCTTCTCGAGAACAAAAATTTCGTTTTGCAGACGACTAGGAAACTTGTCGAGAAGCTCAGCAATCATCGATTCTAGTGACGATATTCGCTTTTCGTACATCCCCAAAATATCTCTAAATGTGGCAGTGCCCATCTCATCGCTAGAAAAATATGAGTGGCCAGAATGCATCGCAACTTCTTCAGTTGTGAGCAGCTCAACTATTTTTTCATTATCACAATGCTTTATGCCCGAATAGGGTTTTATGTTTTCAAAAGCGATCCCCTTTGGAGACAGCTGCTCGGCAGGGCTTTCATCGAGACTTGTTTCCATGCTTGGCAGGTCTTTGGCGGACTGCGATGCCTCTGAGATTCTTCTTTTATCAAAAAGAATATTGAAGTTCTGCATGTTTTTCCTAGCGGGCATAGTCTTTTGTTTGCATGGCCGTTGCACTACCTTTTTTTCAGTGTTTTCTTCCTTCAGTTTTATTTTTTTCATTCTTAGCTCAAGATTCGCCAGCCGTGCAGCGAACTTCAGTGTGCTGATGCTCTCTTCCAAATATTCCTCATGCGGAGATATCATACAAAAGGCAATCAGACTAGCATTGTTTACAAATGATGGCTGCAGTATTCGTGTAAGCTTTGATTCTCGGTAGTTAACGAACCCGCCAATACTAATGCAGTTTATTACTTTTCCGAGTGATAGCAGCGATCTGTTTATATAGCTGCCCTCCTTTTGTCTTTCTTCGTTAGCACTTGCTTTTTCGCTACCGGCCAAATCTATGAAGGTTAGTATTTTTTTACCAATACGTATCTGAAATATCGTGTGGCTTCTTGAGCTCTGCATGTTGTATTCCGTCATGCTTGTGCTTCTATTCGTCTCGCAGGCCCGTAGAAAGTCGTATGCTTGCTCGAGTGTCTTTACTGGCACTGCAACTAGGTTATTGATGAGAGTCTCTGTCCCCTTGCAGTATATCGAAAGCTCTTCTGTTGACCATAGATCATACACGCGGTCATTATATATCTCAAAAAACGACAGCGTTATTTCGCCAGGCAGCAGGTCCTTTAGTGCCAGGTGAATAATACCGTTCTCAGAGTCTCCTATCATCGTGTATGTTTTTCCACTTCCTGTTTGTCCATAGGCAAATATCGTGAGGTTTTGTTCGACCTTAAAGTTTTTTATTGCTGACCCTATTTTTAAATCATAAATCTCAGCGTTGTTCTCTGTAAAAAACAGCGACTCAAAGCAGTTGTATGAGCACATCTGCGAGTTTTTGGTATAGGTAAGAGCATTCTGCTCTTTAGACCAGAATGGCTTTTCTTCTGAAGGTCTATGTCGTATATAAACCTGTATTTGTTTGCCCATGGTGCATGGATGGGCATTGCATTTAGTTTCGCGTTTTGAAGTGAAACAGCTTTTACAGCATGAAACTCCTTTCCTTTGACTAAAAAGCTTAAGGAAACCATTGAGTTTGTCTTATTTGAACAAGACTGTTTGAAACAAAACAAGCCAGATGATTTTAATCCTGCCCTATAAAGAAACCCAAAGTAAGATTCTTACAGAAATATTAATATTTTAAAACAGTTCGGTCGTGTATGCTTAAGTATAAGGCAATTATTTCACCAAAAAGGATTGAATTTTACTTAATACGAGTCTACTACATTGAGCAAGTGCAGTCAAAAGCTAATATGTAAATAAAAACTAGTTTCTTAAAAGTTCAAGAAGCACATGGATGTATTAAGCTCAAGGAAAGAACGCAATGCCTGTTTTACCACATCACAAGAGCGAGTATAGTCTTGAAATGCCAAAATCTTATATTCACAATGCAAGCAGAACTATTAGGATGAAAACATTTCGTTTAAAATGCTAAACAAAACCGTCCCCAAAGCATTAGTGCAAGTCCTTGGCTATGTTTTCTATTTACGTCTTCTTTGTTAGCACTCGTAAAATACAGGATTCAAAGGAGCATCCCGACAAGATTAGAAATTGGAAGAAGTAAGCCTAAAAACACTTTGAAACTTGTTCTAAATAAAAACATTTCTAAACATATTTGTCATGCTAGGTGTATGATATGGATGCCCAAAAGCTTTATAATGCAGTGTATATTGTTTATTTCACTCACACTACTTTCTTTCTACACGCTAAAAGACTAATACTGTTGTTCAATCAGAATATTATTTAAATCAAAGATTCAGTGTAATTAGAACATGATTAACTATTTTAATAAATATTTTTAAATTAATGCATATTGTCATTGTGAAAAGAATCTTTGCATAGGCATCTCAATCGCCATTCTATTCAGAATATCTGTTTAACCTTGTTTACAATATCCTCGATCTTCTCGGATATGTCTTTGTCCTCACCTTCCACACCGTTAGAAGTTATTTTTACAATCTTCCCGTGTATTGTGACAACAACTGCGCTTTCACTGCGCTCAACATTTTTGTAATATTCTTTTAATACACTGCATACTGTTTCCAGATATCCCATTTTGCTTGTTTTAATGTCCTTAACAGAGGCCCCAATGTCTGCAATGGATTTGTTTATCGCCAGTGCGATAACATCCTTCACATAGCTGCTTTCCCACTCCAGAAACACCGTGTCGTCCTTATACTCAACCAGAATACCACCAACATCCAGTTTTGCACTGTCGCTTGTATTTTGAACCGCATCATACTCCATGACAAGGATGTGCTTGAGGAGTGCAAATTTGCTGTTGAAGGGGATGTTTTGTTTGTGAAAGATTTTATATTTTTGAAAGCCGCTTTCTTCTAAATGCTCCACATCATACACCCTTTTGTTTTCATCTGCGATGAGCAAGGCCTCGAATTGCTCCGTATTTTCGGTATAAAGCTGTGCTTCACATGTTTTTTCAACAGGAAATGCCCCCTCCTCGCCGTTCTTAAGTGCGAAGAGGTTCATTTGAATGCCATTTTTCTCGTTTTTCTGGGCTATGGTGTTTTTTAGTCTCATCATCTCATTTACCTCTCCATGCACGAAAAACACATTTTGTGGCTGGCATTCTTCAATAAACTGACTGTTCTGTATGAAGTCGACATGTGCCGAAAAAGAAATGTACTCAACAGACATGTTAAGTTTCAGTGTCTTCCCGCGCGTGCTTTCAACTTCGCTGGGCTCGCTGAGTATTTCTCTGGCCAGTGTGCCCTCCACTGAGTAGCCTGAAAGAACAGTGCCGTTTTTTGCATTTGTGCACCACTTTTCAAAGAGCTCCCGACTGAAGCCGCTCTGAAGCATTCCGGGACTGGCCATCATCACGCATGGCCCTGTGTCTCTGAATGAACCGGCATCTTTCAGGTTCTTTACATACTCAAAATCGAAAGGATTTCGTGTCTGGTAGATTTTCTGCATTCGGTCGTTCATCATGTTGATGTATGTCTGATAAACGCCCATGCATTTCTTTGCGAGTGCAGAAACGTAGTAAATAGGAATATTTTGCAGCTGTGCGTTTCTTCTCCAGTGCTCCTCTAAAATAAGAAGCAGTTCCTGGGCCCGTCCAAGGGCAAAAACTGGCAGCAAGCAGCGCCCGCCACGCTCGACAATTTCAGAAACCACTGAAGTAAACCGTGCCTCACGCTCAACCCGCGGCAGGTGGCACTGCACTCCGTACGTGGATTCAGTTATCAGTGCATGCAGTGCACAGCCTGGGCTTTCTGCGCCCTTAAGATGCCGATCTTCTTCGCGAGAAAAGTCTCCAGTGTAGAGAATCTTTGAATTTTCAACTTCAATCAAAAACATCGCTGCTCCCAGCACATGCCCAGCATTAAGCGCAGTCACCTTTATGCCTTCTATTTCGAACATCTCGTGATAATCAATTGGGGTTATTTTCTGGTAGCAGTTTGCCAGATCTTCTTCAGAATAAAAGTCCTGCTCCGATGCGCTGTTGATTACGCGTATGTAGTCATTTAGGAGCCACTTCAATATCGCCTTCGTTGGGTGTGTCATGTACACCTTTCCCTTAAAGGCAGTCTTTTCAGTCAAAAAAGGCAGTGCTGCCGCATGGTCCAAGTGAAAGTGGGTCACCAGTATGGCGCTGATTTTGCTTAGGTCGACCAAATCCAGAAATGGCAGCGCCGAGACGCCTGTGAATGCTGGATGCACCCCACAGTCCAGAAGAAGCTCCTTTTCACCATATTTTAGATGAATGCATGATCTTCCTACTTCATTTCCTGCCCCGAGTGGCTTTAATACTATTGTACTGCACTGCTCCATGCGAGGGCTTTCTTTAAAAATTTATCTTTCAAACTATGAAATAGGCGCTTCTCAAAAACAAGATCTTTTCGCTCATATTTTCATAGCATTCTTCTTTATTCAACGTATAGGAAAGATGTATATCATGCTGAATAAAATGCTGAATACATGCATATGCCTAGTAAGCGATTTCCTAACACCAAATTGAATGCAGCATTAGCGTTCTGCCATAATAGCTGCAGCTCAGTGCTGGCTAGTAAGTTCGATATTACAAAATAAAACAATAGACTCGATTCACCATTAGAGTGCACCAGAATTCTTCCGGCAAGCAAATTTTCTGTCATAAAATTTTTATTTCAGATGTATTTTGTTTGCGCCCACATGAGTTCAAAGAACAGCCTGAAAATTGCGCCTGCAGATGAAACGATCAGGCAGCTTAGCTCGGTATTCGACAGCACAGATGTCATTCCACGGGAGGCAATAAAAACACTAAATTCTCTTCTCTTCACGATCCAGAATGTGAAATTTCATGAAGATGCAATCAAACAGATGGTAATTCATATTCTCAAGGGGCTTACTACAAAGGACGAGTATTTAAAGAGCTATATTTACGTGGCGCTGCTGGAGCTGAGCAGACAAAGCAAAGCAGCCATTCTTGCTGTGAACTTCATATTAAAGGATCTAGACAGCAGCAATGTTAATCCGAAGATCAAAAGCATCGCGCTACGCGTGCTGTATGCAATTATTCCCGCAGCAATGAGATATGATTTTGAAAAATATGTAAAGCCAGGGCTGATTTCAAGCGAGACAAGTGCAGTGGTTCTTGCATCGGAGTATCTTCCCAAGCTAAGCTTCAGCTATTCTCCAACAGGTAAAATAGCGGACTACTATGCATGCAGATTTGCAAAGCACGTAGCACTTAATCACTACACATGCCTGGCTGCAATGAACAGCTTTCTTTCTGACAATCTTGAAAAAATATCATCGTTTCTTTTTGTATCATCTGATCCCTATATGCTGCTAGAGGCAACAAAAGCGCTATCAAAAATGAATCCTGAAGAAAGTGTTTTTTACGTTGACAAAGCGGTGCACTCGCTCCAGGGGCTTGTGAGCGGCAGAGAGCACGAAACAATTGCCGCGCTAAGAGTATTGCGTGACATATCAGCAATGTTTCCTGCAAAAGCTGCTGAACTTAATAATCTTTTTGAGGATCTCGTTAAAAGCAGCTCTACAGTAATCTCCATGCTTGCAATTCTAGTGCTTCTGAAAACCGGCAATGAGCACACAGTCAGGAAACTGTCCTCTAAGCTAAAGCCAATTATTGGGAGCCTTTCAGCCCACTACAGGATGCTTGCAGTGGATGCGATTGAATCACTTTATTATAAAGAGCATGACAGCAGCATGGTAATGTCTTCTGAGCAAGTAAGCGAGAGCAAAGTGGATTCATTCACCGATTTTCTTTTTGCGGTATTTGCAGAAAAGGGAGAACTCAGGTTCAAAAGATACATAATACTCAAATTTGAAAGGCTGCTGCAAAATAGCATTAGGCAAAAATCTATAACGGATTTTTTCTGTGAATATATGGAGGATTCAGAGCACTATCAAATTACTGTTGCGATTCTTGGCCTACTAGGCAGATATCTTTGCAGTGCAAATAGTATCATTCATATATTCAACAGGCTGATCCTGGACAATCTGCATGTGCGAAAGGCAGCACTGCAGACCTTGTTTGAGCTTCATACACGAAATCAGAAACTGTTCTATCCATCAGAAGAGGGGTTTTTCTTCAATCGAATTGCATCACTGTGCGATAAAGAAACATGGCCTATTTTTGAATTCTTAAGGCAGAGCTGCAATGCTAACAGTGGAAATCAATTTCAAATCGACGAGCTGGGCGCGCTTAAGGATGCAGTTCTGGGCAGCATGAGCATTCAGATAGAAGCTGCGCCTTCGGAGGTACCACAAAGCGAAGTGCTGAAGGTGTGCCGCTCAATAGAAATAATGCCAAAGCACAAAGAATTTTCCATAACGCTGCAGAAAACTGTTAGAAATGACGGGAATATTATTTTTGACTTTTGCATTAGCAAGCAGTTTGAGAAAGGTGTTGTTTTTAATGTGGCTTCTTTAAAAATCGAAAGCTCCAGCCAGGAATATGAAATTCCAGTACTATCTTCTGACTTTATTAACAACAGCGCAAGAAAAGAACTGATTGTGCCTGCAGTTGAGAATGAGATTTATAATGGTATTCTGGAGTATCAGGTATGCATGGAAGATGATTCGGAAGAGGAAGAAACTGACTCACTGTCGATTCTGCCATTTACCATCACGCCATTTGACTTTGTGCAGCCCAAGAAGATTAAAATTCCTGAAACCAAAAAAGAAACCAGCTTTTCGCTGCCATACGATGCAAAGGAATCAGCTGCCAGGATAGCAGAAATGGTCAACATGGAGCTATTCATGAACAAGTCTGAAATGTATTTTATGGGAGAATATGGAACGACCGCTATTGCAATAAAAGTCAATATCGTGGAGAAAAACAAGAAATGCTCCCATATAAATGCTGTGTTTAGCTGTGACGATACCGATCTCACCGAAAAGTTGTTGAACATCTTTGAGTAAATATAAACATATAGCTTTAATATATTTTGAGTTAACTTCTTAATCTTTTTCCGAATTGCCTTAATTTATTTTAGCATATAATACGCAAGGTTATGTAAATGTGCTTTGTTTGTTATATTGAGTGCGGAACTTACAAACACAGTTTGTATTTCACTTTACATATCTGTATTTGACAGCTTGAAGCAGTCTTCCAGAAATCGAGTCTCTATGATTTTAAAAGCACAGGTAGCACACTGTCATTTGCACTCAGCAAGATCAAAATAATTTAATTGTTGAAAATTAAATTCATAAGGATGCATCATACCAGTGCTAATAAAGTATAATACATTCTAAAAATACAACTTGAATGTATCTCTAAATTCTGCGGGCATTGAACAATGAAGAGTTTCTTATCTACTGGAAAATTTAAAAAATACTTCCGAGTCCAATTTTCTTTTTCAGTATTTTGGAGAGAGGGCCTTTGCTGCACATAATCATTTTTTTATCGCGCTAATATTTACAACGGAGTCAAGACATTGAAGCCATGGCCCTATAATGTATTATTCACACTGCGATATTTTGTATCAAAATATTTCATTGTTTTAAAATTTTATTTCAAGTAACCGCAGTAAGAATGTTCTGTACAACATGTGAAATAGTTGCACTCGACTTCGTGCACTATAAGTCTCAGCTACATGCACTAAACATGCGTAGGAAAAAAGACGGATATCCTCCGCTGCAGCAGGAAGAGCTTGAGGGTGACAGCCGTACAGACGACTTTAGCATTGATCTTAACCACAATATAACTGAAAAGCCCGTGTCTGTCAGTACAACAAACAAAAAAAGCAGTAAACACAAAGCATGCTTGCTGTGCGAGCACAAAGAATCGCCAGAGCATTATATGGAGCACGGGTTTGACCGGGAGCAAATCACATATATTTTGAAGATGCAGTGCTATGTGTGCTATGAAAAATTTATATCCAGCAAGCAGCTGTTTGAGCATTTGGAAGGAAACATGCATCGAACAGGCTTCACAGATGGCAGTACCCTCTATTTGGAGACTGGCGTGAGGCTTCTGCCGACAAACAGAGCACTTGGAACCAGTTTCGCCGTGCCAAAAACTACAACGAAAAAGAACCAAAAAAATGGATATTTCGGGCAGTTAGAAGAGCAGGAAAAGATCAATATCATCAAGTGCAACATGTTTAATAACTATTCTTATAAAAACAAGCCGCATGCAAAATAATTTACTCCGAAAATATCTTTACTAAGGTTTCAATTAATGTCACCGGCCCAATAGGATCCAGTCTGAATAGGATTCCTTTTAATTTTTTTCTTAATTTTTCCTTCCTTAAAAGTAAATTTCACAGCTCTAATTCTATTGACATTTCAGCTAATTCTCTTTT
>JALPMN010000530.1:0-15139 GCA_024243835.1 Enteropsectra breve | reverse complement strand
ACACATGTAGATGCACTAGGATTTATGCGCTAGAAATATGTGCTTGATACAGTTTTTAATGAAATATTTGCCCCCAAAACCCGCAAAAAGGGGGTGGGCTAAACTTTTGCGACGGACTGTATTTTAAACGCGCTTTTATAATGATTTCACTTTACATATTTTGATAGCAGCAACGTCTTATTTATAAAACAACGTGATAACATTGAAAAAGTGAGATGTGTCATAAATTTATAGCACGCTTATTTCAGTTTTGATTTCTTAGTGTTTTAAAATATGGCTTCTTAAAATATGGCTTCTTAAATATGGCTTCTTAAATATGGCTATTTAAAATATGGCTTCTTAAATATGGCTATTTAAAATATGGCTTCTTAAATATGGCTATTTAAAATATGGCTATTTAAAATATGGCTTCTTAAAATATGGCTTCTTAAAATATGGATGCTTAGTGTTTTAATTTATTTTGACAGTTTCTTCTATCAACACTTATAGTGAAAGAAATTTCTGGTTTATCTGTAAGATACGACGGAAATGGCTATAATTCATCAAATAAAAAACGTAAATATCACAAATCTGCGCATTTGTATTTCTGTTTTGGAACGCATTTCTCAGTTAGAAACACTTGCCCTTGTTTGTGTTTCGCTTTTAAAATATTTCTTTTATTTACCCTAATGCACAAACTTGAATACAAACTGAAGTTTCTGCTCGACAGCACAACACTTAGGATACTCAGCATCAAAGACATCTCAGATTCCAAGCAGATTATCGATTTTACCAATGCGTATGGCGGGGTCAAGAAGATCCAGGGCTTTTGTACGCAGATTGGCAAGACCACAAGGGTCCCAGTGATGAATGTGCCAATCGACAAAAAATCTAAAATCCACAAAGTGATTTTCTGTGAGGCAGCAGCCGGGAAGTCGGTCTTCGTGTCACAGAGCTATGCAGACAGCTGCGATGTGCCTGCAGGCGCAGATTCACTTATTACCAACGGCCAGAACAACATTGGGTATCTCTCTGAGCAGGGTGCTGATATTAAAAAGTGCGAGTATGTGCTGAAGGATGCCAAGAAGATACTGCCTCTTTATGAGATTGAGTTTGAATATGATGAGGAATTTGAAAGCAAGTCCCGTGGCAGATGCCTGTGCAACCGCTGCACCGAGCGCGAGGCAGTTGTTTTCTGTCCCTCCGAGCGGGCAAGTTTCTGTGAGGAATGCGATGCGGCAGTGCACCACGACAGTTTTTTGAAGCGCCACGACCGAAAGTACTTTGCTGAGGTCGGACAGAAAAAATTTGTTTGCTGCGCACAGCACCCGTGCCGAGTCAACGAGTATTTTTGCACCGTGTGCTGCGAGCCGATCTGTGCCGAGTGCAAAATTACTGGAAACCACTCGAAGGGCGAAATGGGACAGCACAAAATACAGGGATTCCTGGATGCGTGCCAGTTTGCATCGGCAACGATAAAAGAGGAGAACAAAGCCATTCTGAAGTTTTCAGAGAGTGCAGAGCGGGCACTAGGCGCATTTGACGAGGCTGTCTCTAACACAAAGAGCAATTTTAATATGGTGCGAAAGCAGCTGGAACGTGAGTTTAAAACGCTGATGCTGCAGGTTGACAGCATGGAGAACTACCAGCGACAGCTGTTGAATGCTGCGTATGTCGAGAGGCAGGGCAAGGCCGCGATTCTCAAAAACATGGCCGAGTATCCTGAAGCACTCGACAGGGCTGATCTGCTTGATGGATTTAAGGTTATAATGGAGCAGTGCAAAAATGAAAAGCCTCCAGTATTTGGAGAACTCAAGTTTGAAAAGGCAGAGTTTAGCGGAAAGATCACTCTTTCGCAGGCAGCAGACCACGCCATGAGAAAACAGACCGAGGGCTCATTGCACAAGACATCAGTCACATGGCACGTTGAAAATACGAAAGCAGCTGAAAATGGCTTTGACTCAGACAATTAAACACTACTTATTAATATTTGTATTTTAACTTATCTTTTTATTCGCTGGTTTGTTGTATTGCCGAAACTGATAATAAAAATTTATTAATGGATTTAATCTAAAATTATACAGATTATATCGTTGATAATAATATATGAAGTACCACTTACATACTTCAGCTTTAAAATAATTCCTTGCCTGAATAGTCCACTTAGAACTTTTGTTTGTTTAAATTTTTATTTACAAACAAAGGCTTAATGCTGTTCGTGCCCACGATATACGAGCTTAGATTTCTGGGCGCCTGTCTGTTGATGTTCGCAGGAAGCATCAAAAGACCCAATTGCTCAATCGGGAATATTCTCATTTCCTGTGCGGTTCTTCTCGTTGCCTTCGGGCTCAAGCATTGTGCATTCATTTCATTAGTGGTAATATTAAATTTGGCACTGATTAAAATATTTCAGAACGAATATGCATACATTGCTCTTAACATGGGATTCTTGTATCTCTACAAGATATTTGGCAAGAGGGTGGTCAGCGACATACACGGAACATTTGATATTTCAGGATTTCTGATGGTTCTGATCGTAAAGATGAGCTACCTCGCGTCAGAGTACAGAGAAATAAAAGACAGCAATAAAATGGATACTGATAAAAATACGCAGAAAGTTGAGCGCAAAGAGAACGCAGCAGTGGAAGAGAAAAACACAGAATTGACGGCTATTTTAAAAAAAGAAGGCGCCTCTTATATGAATATGCTTTACTACATCATGTTTCTGCCAACGCTGCTTTCTGGGCCAACAACATCGTACAAAGAATTCCTTGCAGCAGATAAAACAGTTAAGAAGAAAATTTTAAAGTCTGATATCACACATACCATCATATCATTTGCAATTTTTGGCTGCTTCAAAAATGTGCCCTTCAAACAGTGGATTGCGAGCGATAAAACCCACGCACCGATGCGGCTCGTGTATCTGTACCTGTTCAACCTGGTGAACAGAATGAAGTTCCATTTCATATGGAACTTTGCGAACATGTGCTTTTTCCTGCACGGCATCGACAATATGCTTAATATCAATTTTAATAAGGTTGAGTTTACCAGTTCTGTGCGTGAAATTTCCTCGCACTGGAACATCTTTGTGTCCCGCTGGGTCAAGAACTTTTTCTTTGTTCCGCTCAAGCCCCGGGGGACGTTCCTGGCTGCCATTCTTAGCTTCAGCGCCTCTGCATGTTTGCACGGCGTGAATCTGTGCTACCTGATATTTTTCCTTTCTTTCGGAGTTTTCAGCGGTGTCATTACAAAAATCAACAAGCACATCAACAACCCCCTATTTGCCAGGATACAGATGGTGTTCTTTGTCTCATTCTTCTCTCTGCCCTTTTATCTTTTAGACGTGAAAGAGCTATGGAGTATATGGAAGGCACTGGGATTCTATGGACTCTACTACTGTGTCGGATTTATGGCTATTTTCTATCTCTATGAAAAATACTATGCTCTTGAAACTGCTTCTATAAACAAATCCAAATAAAAAGTATATTTATAAACTTGATATTATCGATTGTGTTTTTGCAACTCTTAGGATTGACAGCTTCTGTTCGTTGTTATATTTGATAAAAGAGAAAATTGTAGTCTTAAATCACTTGGTAAGTAGTTAAACCTTTTTAATGTCATCACCAGCAATTACTTCAGATAAAATCCATTTAGATAAGTTAGACATAAAAAATTAAATAAATTCGTGCGAACTCTCCGATTTTTATGTGATCACACTCATCTTCTTCCTTAAACTTATTTTAAAGAGAAATATTTATGATAGAGATGAAATAGAAGGTGCAAAAAAATATAGAATGTTAAAAAATATTTAATGTTTATTGTTCGGATCATCGGGTGCCAAAATATATTTTGCTTTGTGCTCTAAGTTGTCAAGTATCTTAAGATCATCTTCACTCAAACTCAAAATTTTGAAATTTTCCAGCTGATGCTCCTTGTTGCAGCTTCTGGGAATTACTGCACATCCCACACCCACGGCATATCCAAGCAGCACCCGTGTGGGGGTGGTGCTGTATTTGTGGGCGAGTCTCACGACCTCAGGATCTTCGGTCAGTTTGGGGGTCTTGTCTGATGATCCCAGCGTTGAGTAGCTCTGCACCGTAATGCAGTTGTCCTGGCAGAACTTTCTCAGCTCCTTCTCCGGATTATACGGATGAAGCTCAATCTGGTTGACTGCAGGCTTTATTTTGCAGAACGACAGCAGCTCCTTGACACCAGAGACAGTAAAGTTTGAAATGCCGATGTATTTCACCAGGCCCTTCTCAACAAGGGACTCCATGTCCCTCCACAGCTTTTTAATATCATATTTTCCTGCGAGATTAACTGGCCAGTGGATTAAATATAGATCCAGATAGCTGGTATTGAGTTTTTTAAGGCTTGTTTCACAGGCCTGCTGGACTGCGTCATGGTCAGTGCACCACAGCTTTGATGTAATAAAAAGGGTTTCACGATCCACTGTCTTTACGAACTCTCCAATAGCCTCTTCATTATCATAGACCTTTGCGGTGTCTATCAGGCGGTAGCCCACTTCATATGCTGATTTTAGAGCTGGCACCACAACATCTTTGTCCGTAAGGGTCCAGGTGCCGAGGCCCACTGTCTTAAAGTTATTTATTTCCACACATTTTTCATTCTGTGCCATGTGCTTTTTATAAAAAATGATTTTATTTTCTGATGAAACGGAATGTTTTATAACGCTATTTTTAGTTTTCAAACTTAATAATGTAGCACTATTCATAAAGGAACATTATATTAAGCTTAAATACAATGCATTTGATTAATTATTCCACTGATATGGTAAAAGAATATAAAAGTTCATCTGCACAGTCGAGAAATGATATTGCATTAAGCTTAACAAAAAAGTTCACTATTCAAATACTAAAGATAAAATTTAGGCTGTATAGTACCTTGATAAAGTATTGAGAAAAATTAATTTTCTTAACACACTACTATTTCTTTTATGTATTTGCTCATTCTTCAATATAAACTTTTAATAATATTCTTGGGATCGTTGTGTATTAGCTGTGTAAATGCTTTTTGATCTCCATAGACTTTCTGGTAAAATTTTTCTTTCAAAAACATTCGCCAGAAGCCCCCAAATGTCAGATCTTGTTCATGAAATGCAGTCATTGAAAATCAAGGGATATGAGAAGGAGGGCTTTTGCAAGTCTGAGTATTCCAGCTATAAAGTTGAGAATGTTGATGCTTCGCTTGCTGACAAAAAGATCCGAATTTTTGGATGGGTGACCAAATGCACTGCTCTCAAGAAATGCACATTTGTTCTTCTAACCAGCGCACTAAAAACTGTAAAGGTGGTTATTCCTGGAAATCACAACATCACATTCAGCACATCACTTGAGATATTTGGAAGTGTGCAGCTGGCACCGCAGTCCAAGGACAAGTTTAAATATGAAATACATGCAGACAAATATGAAATATACAACGGGGCGATGGCACCGTCTTTCCCGCTCAACGAGTGCAGCGACAAAGACTCCGTGCTGGACTATGGGCATCTTGCCCTGCGCATGCCACAGCGGGGCCTTTTCCTGAAGGCGCGTTCGGAGCTTTTGCATGCACTGCGCTCCTTCTACCGCCAGAACAGCTACATAGAGATAACACCCCCTACGATTGTGCAGACGCAGGTCGAGGGTGGCTCGACACTCTTCTGCCTGGACTACTACGGCGAGAAGGCCTACATGACCCAGTCTTCGCAGCTTTATCTTGAGACCGTTGCGCCTGTGGCTGGAAAGGCATTCTGCATTATGCCGTCGTACCGTGCAGAAAAGTCCAAGACATCGCGCCATCTCAGTGAATACACACACGTGGAGGGTGAGCTTGTGGATGTGTGTCTGTCTGAGCTGATGAGTGCCATGGAGGCGCTGATCCGCCATGCTGCTGAAAAGTTTTACGAAGAGATGCTTCCGACGATAAAGGAAATAATTCCTGACTTTGAGCCTGTGAGTTTCAGCAGTGAGCCGTTCAAGAGATGCACCTACAAAGAGGCCATTGACTTCCTAAGGGCAAAGAACCACCGCAAACAGGACGGCTCTGAATACGAGTCTGGCGATGACATTGCTGATGCAAGCGAAAGGTTTTTGGTTGCTGAATATGCGAACAACCAGCCAATGTTCCTCACAGAGTTCTTGACTGAGCACAAGCCGTTCTACATGCGAAATGCCGAGGGAGTCACTGAGAGCTGCGATATGCTTTTCCCAGGAATTGGCGAAATTGCCGGCGGATCGATGAGGATTGACGAGCACCACAAGCTTGTGGAGGGATTCGAGCGTGAGGGCATCGATACCAAGCCGTACCAGTGGTATTTAGACATGGCTCTGTACGGCCCTTCACTGCACGGGGGATACGGTTTTGGCTTTGAAAGGCTTTTGATGGGGCTAATGCACTACAAAAATGTGGATGAGGCAACACTTTACCCGCGAAAGGTAACGAGATGCACGCCATAAACTCTTAATTAAATACTTTCATTATTAGACACACAGCTAAATTCTTTATTATAAACATTGCTTTAAAGCAATAAGTTGATTTTCTTGTGAGTTTGATCATATTTTCTAGCTTTAATATCAAATTGTGGCAATTAAAGTTTTTGTATGTTATTCTAGCTCTTTATGTAAAATAAAATGGCTTAATTTAATATTCGCATAAAATACGGTTAAATAATATCTTATCCTGTTTCAATAATAATTTACTTTTTTTTCTCATTTTTATATATTCGATTAGTCAGTTTTGAACATAACAATATTCTTCTACGTTGTAATGCTGAAGAGTTAATTTTGTATTTAAAAATTATTCTTGTTTATTATGTATAAAGCGATGCTTCTTTGCTGTTATTAGCACTATGGAAAATACTAGTTTTAATACAGACAGGGCTATATTTGTACTACTAGCCAAAAGAATATTCATTTCTGTATGAAGGCTGTTCAGAAATCTGATTCATCAATATGTAGAAAGTGGTTGGTTCTTTTGCCACCTTAAAAGTAGCCTGCTGCCCCACATTAAGAACACAGAAGGATGATACTCCGCCTTTAGCTGTATTCCGTACACAAAGAAAGGAGACAATTTCATATCTCTCCGGAACTATGTTGCCGCCCATTTTGTATGCAAGGAAATACGTGTTTTTAAAGTTTACTCGTGCGACTTTAATATCCTGCGGCACCTCAATCTTCATAATCAGCCGCTTATTTATTTTGTGGAGAGAGCTTGTTTTGTCTTCGTTATGAAAGTAATTATTGCACTGCCCACAGTTCTGTGCTGATACATGTGGAATAAGCTTTAGGTCTACGCTACCGAACTCATCCACATCCTCTGGTTGCAGATGTATCTCGTGCCATGCTGCTACCGAGATGGATTGACGTGCTTTTGAAGTTCGGGTGCAGCACAGATAGTTTAGATACTGTACAACCAACGCGTCAAACGGGTTACCGCTGTGGCTCTTATTTTCTTCGACTAATGCTCCAAAGACGGCTATAAGCCTCTTGTGGTAAGTGGTGGCGTTCAGTTTAGTGAACTTCTTGTTGAGGGACCTAATGCTTGATTTTTCAGACCAGGAAAGCCACATAAATTCCATCCCCTGCTCCTTCAGCTTCAGCAGCGCCTGCAGCCCTCTTGTTGTTTTCTCTGTTATAAATTTTTTGCTGTATAGATAGTCTCTTACTTCGCTGTTCGACAGCAGAAGTGAAGTAAAGCCCAGAAGATTCTCTGAGCACTCATAGCTGAATAAATTCACTATAATGTGCTTGTGCAGAAAGAGAGCCAGCAGATATGTGCAAACCAGCAGAAGAATCAAAATTCCCCCTTTTACAAAATCATTCATCAAGAGAATATATCGGTTAATGAAAAGAAAAAATTTTTATTTGGATCAATTGACTCTTATAATAGTAATCTTATATAATAGTGTTATAATGCGATAAACAGTGCTACAAACAATAAATGTTTTCATATGGCACAACATGCTGTTATTCACAATCCTTAACAGAAATGGTGAATTACATAATTCATTCAAGAAAAGTAAATGAAAATACTCTTTTTCGAAAGAGCTTAAGTTTTTCTTCAATCTTCGTGTGAAATACAAATATCTATATTAAAGTTAAAACGTTTTAAGTATTTCAAAAGGATACTAAAAATAGCTTCTAATCGACATCTCTCTTTTTAAGTCCATCAAAGACATCCTGTGGCAGCACGACCGTTTCATCCATGATACACTTGTACATCATGAAGTTTGTGTTTTTAATATCCCACAAAAACTCTATGCCCTGCGAGATCAAGTATTTAAATGGAGACATTGTTTCGGAACAAGCAAGTTCATTGTATATTGTAAGCTCATTGTATATTGTAATAAAATTGTTACTTGTGGGAGTGAAAGTTAGTGTCTTTGAGCTGCAGTTGAATTTAGCCAGCACCATCCTTTCCCTGTATTTTTGGAGTATAGAAGCAAGTGTTTCATGCTTAGCCTGGCGCTGTTTTCTCTTTCTGCAGGCGGCTTTACACGCGAACCAATCTAGAAGTTTGAATTTTAAGGCAGGATGATCTTCAAGACATAAAAGCAAAATTCCTGCGAAATAGTGGGGGCAGGTAGTATCCAGAATAGCAGAAAACATTTCTTTAAGCAGCCCACTATCTACATGATTAATTGCTAGTTTCGTTAGATGGTAGACGGAACTCAGTTTTAGTTCCAACTGTTCATCGAGGCGGAGTTTCTTGTCCAGATAGCTCAATATGTACCCATAGTAGATTGTAAAGAATTGATTTGTAAAACCCGCGCAACTGTCGAAATATAGCGAAGACACCGAGGATTCTATTTTTGTTGTGGCACACCATTTTTCAATATCTGCCTGAGTCTGCCCAGTTGGAATGTTGCCATCTTCGATCGCTAATATCATGTATCCAGCTTTCCATATTTCTCCATCAGCAAGGGCGCGATTAACCATCGTTGTAAATTTTGGAATCAACACATGTGGGAACCAGCCAGGCAGCTCTTTTAGGCAGTTAATTACGACACCATCATGCTCATAGTTTGGCATAAGAGTCGTTTTATCCAGATAGAAGTGGCAATTATTGTTAGTCAAGATATGATTTTGCCACACTGTCATTTGTAATTCATTGAACAAAAAATCAATTCCATCTTTACTGACATTGTTGTTAGAGAAAAATATACAGGGGTCATATTTATAGTTTGCAAAAATGTACTTCATGAGTTCAGCATTTTGTTTTCTGTCTGCTGTAATGACAATATTCTCGAGCATTTGTAACTTGTTCTTCTGAATCAGCATATTAATCCAGATATCAACTAAAGGGCAATTGTTGTATAGTGAATAAAGTGTGTAACAATTGTCGAAAAACGCTGAAAACGTCGCCATTTGATTTTCCATGTAGCGATCCCAGAAGCAAATAGATAAAATTCCTTCTGTCAAAAGAAGTTTAAGACTATCCTGTATTTCCACTTGATTTTTCTCAGAATAATTGATTATTGCTGGCATGTATAGCTGGTATGAAGACAGAATCTGTCTCAAAAAGTGCTTTTCAAAATGAGCAGTTATTTTAGATTTAGCACACTGTTTGAGCCAGAAGCTTGTAAACAAATTGCCTGTCCCGTCCACACAATCGAGGTAATGGAGAACTGCAAGGACTGAGTAAGGCAGCGTATATCCCATGTTGGCAATATCCCCCTTAGCGCATCTCTCTGAGAACCCTTTGAAAAATTCTTGTGCAATCTCAGCGCCCGAAGGCAACTTGCAGTCGTAGACCCTGCTGAAATTAATATACCGAAGGCCGATGCATTCTTTTTTAAAGAAATTTGTGGAAAAATGCTCCAAAATCTCCTTCTTCGATGGCTTTCGGGCAAAGTAAATCTCATAAAGTATTTCAAAAACAGTTTTCAAATGCTCGAAATTGTCGGGATTCATGCTGTCGAATATCGTGGAAAGAGGCTGTGAAGCCACTCTGCTATCTAATTTGTTAATAATTGCAGCTAAAAAGCCCATTCTAAGCTCCCAGCTATACATTTTGTTGTATTTAACAAAAGCCAGTAGATCCTGCATACATGCATTTAGTTCAGCATCACTGTCAATGCATGATGCATAGAGCCTCAGACAAATACTAAAATATTCTCCGCCTATGGTTTCTTTCTTTGTTTCAAGCAGTTTTTTGCATTCCCTCACTGGAAGCCTCAGCAAATTGAGGCACTCTATAAATTCAATTTTTATAGTGGTAGAGTGGTCAAAGAGCCAGTATAAAAATGCTTCGTTCATGAAAAAGTTTTGCCGAAAGGCGCTTATGGTCTCCATTGCCTTCAGTTTTGTGTTTACTTGGCATACTATGCATTTAAAATTAGTCTCTTCATATGTGCTCGAGTCTTCAATGAAGCCATTGTGCATTATTCCTCCACAGTTTTTGATGAAGCAAGTTGCATGATAGAAAGCGTTGCATGTTTCTTTGGCACATTTAAAGTATAAATAAAAATGTTCGTGTGAAGGGCTAAGCCTAGGATCATCGTCATTCTTGAAAAGCATGCTAGTCGGTTGATCATACAAGAGAGTGTCGTTACAGATTCGGCAGATGTTGTTCTTACTAGCTTTCAGATGCTCAGTGTACATTTCTGTCTGTCTCATTAGTTTGATTGCATATATTAATTTTATGATTACCAGTATCCCTACGAGCATTGCTTGGGCTCCAACGAAGATCACAAAAAAATTTTCAAAAAACTGAAAATAACGAGATTATATGGCTAATTTTAGAGACTTAGAAAACACAATAATGAACATTAAAAACTTAATATACAAAACGAGGTAGTTTATCTGCGTGTGACATCGCCACTTATATCATGTCTCCCCAAAAATTATCTTTCGTAGACTTTTTGATAAAATAAAACCAAGAAATATAGTTGCCCTGTATATTTTAATAATGAAAGTTGGATATAACGGCTTTATTGTTTCATTTTTTCTACTAGCTTTTCTTTAATCTTGTCTACCACCTGTCTAGGCATAAAAGCTGTTAGGTTGTTTGTAAATGACTGAGAGCGAGAGTCGTATTTTTTCAAACTATGAATCAAGTGCATTCCACTCTCTTCCAGTTCCTCGTATGGATTCCAGTTTTTACTGCAGTTATCTTGTGCATCGATTTTCTCACACCAGGTATCAGCACTTTGAAGTCCCCAACTCTCAGAGCTACGATTTGCAAGTTTAAAAATATCTGTTTCCCATTTGTCGAAGCACTTCTTATAGTTATTAAGATCAACATTTTTGCTTGCGAAAAAAGTATTCGACTGTTTTATTAATTTTGCTATATAAAGAGCCAAACTGCAATTAAACTGAGTGGAGAATATATCTCTTCCTGTATTTAGCAGGTAAAATGCATCGGCTCGTTGCGCTAGATATTTGAATATGTGCTTGTACTTCTTGAAGCTATTACTGCCATTAAATCCAATAAAATTGAGATGTTTAAGCAGCAGCAGAACACGGGCGCTACTAATATCTGCGTATTTTTTGCATCCCATTTCGAAGATTTGGATGAAGTGATGGCGCACAAAAAGCGAAGATTTGCCGGTCTGCTCGAAGAAATGCCTAAGTATCGGTAACTGCGCGAAAAAATCTGAAGACGAAATGATTTTTTCAACCGCTTCTTCATTTAGCATTTTGATTATATCCATGTTACGACATCCAAATATCAGGGGTGCTATTTTTGTATAATCGCCCTTCATAATGCAGTGAACACAGAAGCTCTCTATTTCCTTTTTGGGAATGCTGACCCACAATCCTATTTTGTTATATTTTTGTTCAGCCGTAATATATCTTCTCAAATAAGTATAGTTTTTGTAATTCAGAGTCTCATCTTGCTTTGCTAGCATATTAAAGAGAGTCTCGGCTGACCTTTTTTCCATTCGTGCTTTGACGATCTTATACAACTTCTTGGCATTATCTCGCGATAAACAGTGGCGCAGCCTCATGCTTATATGCTCACATTTGGCATCAGCAACTAAAACTTCCATTATACGCTCACTCTCAATAGCGCGCAAGTGATTATTGTCCAGCATTACGTTCATAAAGTAATATTCTTTTATTCCAGCTGCTTTATTCCTTGCCTCCTTCTCAACCACATTGCAACAGATGTTATAATAAAAGCACTCTAGTTTTGGAGTCTCTTCAAGTATTTTGGCACATATGAAGTCATACACGAACCAAGGATATTCTTCAACTGTTGTACCCCGCTGTTGGCTACTTCGATAAAAATCTGCAAGAAAGTCAATCATAAACTGATTTTTTGGAATATACTCGTGATTTTCAAGACTTTGTATGTTGGCGGCGAAACATTTATCGATCATACGGATCAAAAACGATTTTATTTTTCTGAAGTCTGAATGTTTTGCACAAGAAATGATGCTTTTTGTAAATGCTAAACACTTTTGTTCACTCTCTATCCATGCCAGTGATGAAGTGATTTTGCGCTCAATCAAAGGAATAAGAGGAATTCTCTTAAGAAGTGGCTTTGATATTTCATCAATAATCCACCACGCTTCTGAGCACAAGGCTTCATTAACTAAATCCTCGGCTTCTTCTATATTTACACAGACACTTTCAATTCTGTTAAAAACAACCTTTATAATTCTCCAATAATAGGGGCTGATGCCAGAATATGGTTTTAGTGTGGAAATAAATTCTGCGGGTCTGTTTTTTGAGAAGAAATTCAAGAGTAAGAACATAATTATTTGTTCGTGCTTTGTTTCTATTGTCGCATACTTTTTAACTGCTTCCGTCAAAGCATCCAGTGTGCAACAGGGATTTTTAAGAATATTGTAAACGTGTTTAAAATCATCCATAGCTTCATTTTTATATACTTTTTTAGAATCTATACACTTCTCCAGCAAAGAACTCATTTCATATGAACTGTCCTTTAAACCCTCCAGCCTCTTGATGCTATTTCCCAATATCTCTATATTATTGTCGAAGCTAACTTCAGGAATAAGGAAATTAAAAATGTTACTCTTAAGAATCCTGTAGACCAGATCTACAAACTCCGGATAAAAACTTGCTCTGCCTTCCAAAATCAAAAAAATCTCCTCTTTTACAAGAGAAGTAACGTTTATAGATGTCACCTCTTGGCAAATGGGACATTTTAGTATATTTTTATCAGCTTGTTCTACTATCCATTCGATTAGACAACTTTTGTGGTAGAAATGCCGATTTTTCAAATTCTTGCAGCTAAGAATGTCTGTGAGGACTTTTCTCCCCTCTTTTGCTGCTCTAGCGAGATTTCGTCCCACACATTCTCTTAGACAAATGGCGCAATCTAAAATTTCATCAGCTTTCCGAGGATCTGGTGACTTAACAATACTTTCTACTGTATAGATATCATAAAATAGCTCTGTAGCCTCACAAAACAGAAATAATGGAAATAGTTGCATATAACGGTGCAGAATTAAATTTTTTTAAAAAATTTATCAAATTTTGATTTATATATTTGGATCAGCAAAATCTTAAAGAAAAAACTGACATTCTGGTGCATTTGGATCAAATGAATTTGTCCTGCGGTGATTAAAAAAGACAATTAGAGATGGAATGGCACTACGCTCCAATAGCTGCCATACTTCAAAGATAACGTGCAAGTAACTGAGGATTGATGGCGAGAAAATACAATTTTTAAGGGTTGAGGAACATTCGTATATAAATTATTTTTTTTCCATATAAAATTACTCCTTTCCAAATAAAATTTCTCTGTTCCATATAAATTATCTCTTTTCAATACATAATTTCTCTTTTATTTATAAATTATGTCATTCACTTATAAAAAAGCTTTTTTTCATATAAAATTAAGATTGCATCTATTCACATGTATAACATCATGATTCAATATATAAATTAGAATATTTTGTCCTAGTACAAATACTTGCTCAGAGAGATTAAATTTGACTATATAATCATGTTATACTCATTTGATCAATAAAGGAATATTTAAATTTCATTATATAGTTAAGAATATTTTTTCAAAGTGAAGCTGAGAAATCAAGAACCAAATGTTTACTTTTTAAATCCTTTGAAAAGATTGAGTATTCAGAAAAATTCGAAAACGCTGCTAATAGCTTATTTTTGAGCAGCTTTATGAAAATGAAAACATCTCAAAGATTATAGTGATTGAGCAACAAAAGGAAAAGGTGCAAGGTAACAACGCCATAATGACTCTAAAGAAAAGAGAGAAAATCATAAAGCAGCGCTATTTAATGCGACTCGAATTGCATCTGCTGCACACAAAATATCCGGTTATTCAAATAGCCAAGCATCTAGCAGCTTTGTAGATATTTAGTGCAGTTGTTATTATTTCATGAAAAAGAAGAAATGCAAGTGTGTGTTCAAATATTTGACGAGTAGTAATCGATTCGATTGTATTTTGTAAGCTTACTTTCAAAAAAGCTCAAAAGAGGGCGTCTAAAAAAGATTATAAAGGGCTCGTCTTTGAAGAAGGAATAAAATATTCTTAATAGCAGTATAATGATTTTAGCATTAAAATTTTGCGCACGGTGCCTGCTTGGTTATCAGAGCCTTTAAAAACTTTATTTTTTTGTTTTCATTTGGATACTAATTTTTAAAGGAATAAAACTTTTGGTAATAGATGGTGTAGAAAACAGCGGGAAAATTTTTGCATACCCGAAATTTTTTACAGGGTTTTTAACCCCTACTAGCTCAGTGGTAAATAAAAAGTCTTTCATTTTAAAAATAGAACAATTATATGTTCAATTCCTTAAAAACATATTATTTTCATAAATAAAAATTTTAAGGTTTTATGCCTTTAATGAGCTGGCTGAGGGTAGAGGAACTCTTTATACAGCTAAAAGCAAATAGAATTACAAAAATCGAGGACCTCCTTGTTTTCTATCAAGCAGATCGGGAGGGAATCGTTGTATGCTCTAAATGCAACCGCCCAATGAAGAAAAGCCCACGCTCATCATCAACATTCAGCCTGTTTCGCTGCAGTAAGTGCGATACTTCTAAAAAGATCAATAAAATCAAATGCTTGTTGGAAACAAATTATAGCATAATTGTTGTTTTAAGAGTTTTATGCTGCTTTGCGCTCAATATTTCTAACAATATTATAAGCGAGATGCTAGAGCTTGATAGAACGACAGTTAATAGTATAATTTTGCAGCTTCAGGGTGATATCA